>VZTZ01023275.1:0-51827 GCA_013400955.1 Drymodes brunneopygia
CAAGATCCAAACTCTGACACCAGTAGAACATGGGAGTTGCACACAGCAAATCACAGAAAAGAAATAGCACTACATAGTGGAAGAATGCTTTCTAAGATACTATTTATGGGGAGAAGGGCCTGATTACATTGATAGAATCTGATTAGTTAGCAAGAGAAGATGAGTTTTTATCTCTTGGGCCACAGAGAGATTGTAGTGAAGGAAGATGTAATGTAAGGAACAAAAGGATTCTAGCCGTGTTTCAAAAGTATTAAGTCCAGTGACAATCTGTAAAGCTACCTGATTCCATCTTCCTCCTGGGCATTGACCTGTGTGACATCAATCTAACTATTTAGATCATGACTAACTTGATAAGCTGTTGTGAGAGACTGAAACGTTAATGATTAAAGACTCAAAAAATCTGCCTTTTGCTGACAATGTGTAAAGTAATAGCCCAGGTGCAGAAGGTGTGAGCACCAGAGGTTGGTCATGACAAACCAACTTTTGTGTAGCAACGAACTGGGGTTTGAGCCAGATAAGGGAAGAGACCGATAAGAAGCAGGTCCTATGAGGGGGGTTAATGCCTTTTATCATTCCCTTACACAACTGGCTCAGGTATGGAAACTCCCCTCTGGGGAAGTACTGGGGCATTTATGAATAAGCCAGAGGGTTTTCATCCCTGCTGATATGACACAACCAGCTCAGCTACCCTGAGGCTTCTGTCATGTCATAGAAGGTGTTATAGAACACCAGTGACCCCTGAAATGCTCCCAGATTTCTGGGGCCTTCCACCCGAGGAGTGCATATGATCCACAGTGTTGCTACAGTATTACTTTAGACAGTGTGAAACTGCTCCCAGGGGAGGTACCCTGGGCATTCCCATGTAAACCTAAGAGTATATGAACCCACTGAACTTTGTGTTTCACAGGCTTCCCCAGCCCCGATAGATTGAGACTGCAACCATCATTTTGACCAATGAACATCGAAATTGAAACAATCAAATCTTGTCACTGCATCCACAGGTGTATCTTTCTACTATTATAATTTCTTTGTCTTTCTTTGTTTTACTTATATATTTACTTTAGTGATATTTTTATGGTTTTATGGTTTTATATTGCTACAGATAATCATAACCAAAGTGGCTACATACTTCCTTTCTGTTGCAACAAAACTGTTCTAAAAGAAACCCTACACATGCATATGTATTTATATACACCTTTTATTCAGTGTCTTTTCACTCTAATCCACCCTAAGGGATCTATTAACAAGAATCTGAGCTACTCTTGCCTTCAGGGGCAGATTGTAACTTTTGTGTGACTATTTGTGATGTTATGTATTCTATAAGTCTTCATATCATCTTTAAAAGACTAGAAAGGCACTGTACAGTTTGAACAAAACAACTTTTCTATTTTATGATATTTCATCTTCTTCAAGATTCATTATTGAATTACTAAGTAGTTAATAACCATATCAATAATGAAATGAATATGCAACAATGACAAAATTCTAGTTTCATATTACTTATGTTTATTATTGCTGCAAAATGGAATTATCAGCATACATTTTACTAAGGACAGGGAAGAACAATTAATAGATGTTCTTTGTGACAATAAATCTGCTCCAAGTTCAATACCCATTTCTTTTTCTAAATGTTGTATGTAAGAAAAGAAAAATATAGTTAAAATTTAATAGTTATAATTTGGCTTTACAATAGCTAGTCACTAGATCATCAACTGTCACTGTCAAAATAATTATGAAATCATTATATATATTCTGCAGAGTTCTGTGTAGATGATAAGCTATTGCTTTTCCAAGAAAATGGGAACAGTGTAAATGTCTTACTTTTGAAATGAAATACTTATTACTAAATAGAAAAATAGTGCTTTTAAAATGTGTTGGAGTTTTAATTCCAAGTTAAAGACTAAATTGAGATTTCAAAGGTATATTTTGTGTACTTGACCACTTCTTCAGGAATGAAGAATTATTTTTCTTCTTGTAATTGGAAAATATTAATTTTTAAATTGAATAATAACCTGTCAGAGCTAGGTACCTGAAATTCTAGATATTGAAGTACCAAGAGGAAGCGTGACTACCATAATCACCAAAACTGCACAAGTATTTTATAAATCTCTTCTTTTCCATAGTTTCCCTTATGGTTGTTTCAAACTCTTGCATACTTCCTCTCTTTTTATGGGGTCAAACTTACAGAGCCCTCATTCTTTTGCCTCTAAACTAGTGATTAAACACAGTATTTTCATATGCACCATCGCCTTCAGTTGGTGTTGCTGTTCAATAAGCCATTTAACTGAAGTTCTCCCCAAACTTCTTGTTGCCTTAACTATAATCACTCTCTTATTTCCTTTGCTTTAGTTTTACTTCTTTTTCAGTTTTTCACATCTGCCTACCTGACTGTCATTCAGCATTTAACCTATGTATTTTTTATTCCAATGTAGTTTCTGATTTCCTGACCGTTAACCTAAGTTCTGAGCATGGTTATTGCCTAGATTTTTACTTTTTTACAATACCCAGCTTCCCCTGAATTTCAGTTCTCTCTATCTGACTGTATTTTTCCTTCAACAGGAAGATGTAGTAAGAAATAAGAACACCATTGGGAGAAAATTATAATGGCACAAAGGAATGAGGAAATCAAACCTATACATTTTGAAAATTCTCTAATTTAACAATATCTTAGGGAAAACAAATATAATCTCACAGTCATTTTTTTTTTTCAGTAACAACAACAAAAAAATGGGGACACCAGCTCACAAGAGCGCTTATGAAATAATTATTAGAAACAGCCAGCTGTGTTTAGAAAAAGGAAGATTTTTCACCTGGTACTAAAGGAACAGAGAAATATCATACAGGAAGTCCTTTGCAGATTAAAACATGAAATATAGAGATTCCAGTTGAGTTGATTATTAAAATTGAATTTGAATTTGCAATGTCTTTCAAAAGCTACTTTTTTTTTATGAAGGAAAAATTTCTGAGGGAAACACATTTTGAGTGGTTTCTTTTTCTAGAGTAATAGGGGCAATTGACACAATAAAGGTTGTAGAGTGGTAGGTGATGCCAACAGTACACGCATGACAGACACAAAAACTGTAAGGTTTCAATATATGTAGGGACTGGGATGCAATTCACCAAACCAAACTTTAGCACAAATTTATCTTGCCTACCTTGTGTGTCAGCCATATTGGTCTATATCTAAGCTTTGTGTTTAGGTTCCAGTTCAAATAAACAGATTTCTATTACTTTCCTGAGTTGTTGATTCAGACATATAAGACTTGTTTAAGAAACAGGAACATCTAAAAAAAAAAATACCTATATATGAGTAGAACACAGGCTGCATAAAAGACCTAAAAATAAAACCAGGGTTGATTTGGAATGCCCTAGTGAACACAAACCAACCTCCTGCACTGTGATTAGGGCAGATTAAAACACATTTCATCTCTCTGAAAGTGCATGTTTGCTATGGCATAAAGTGAATTGATCCTTTCACTGTATTGATTGAAGTGTTGATTAAGTTATTCAGATATAAATATCTAATGCTCTCTTCCATGACCTAGTATATCCTGCCACCTTAAAAATTCCTACACAGGAGATCATGAATCTCTTTTAATCCCTATGCCATAAACACTATCACATATGCCTTAGATGCACTAGGGGAGTTCAAAAGACAACCAAGTAGTCACTGAAGTCGAAATTTCTATTGACTATAAAATGCAATGAAGAGAAGACATGCAATGAAGCCTTGCAGAACATCCCTATGGAACAAAGTGAATATATATACTGATAAAGCAAGAAGTAATCTGAAGTTGAACTGCAAGTAAGATTGGAGGACTGAAGTTGCCCTGCAGAGACAAACTAGGCTAGATGTAGATTTAGTTTCAAAATAATTTCCCTTTCCCTTTCCCTTTCCCTTTCCCTTTCCCTTTCCCTTTCCTTTCCCTTTCCCTTTCCCTTCTTTCCTTTTTTTTTTTTAATTCCAGTATTCATTGACCAGCAAATATCATTATCTCTATATTCCAGGACCTCATTTGCATATGCTTTTTTGGTAATAACTGAAAGTATTAGAGAATAAAGCCATTTTCATCTCCAGGGAAAAGAAGACAATACTATCTAAAAGTTGTAGCTGAATATTTTATTTGTTTTTAAGGAGGCAATCCTTTTAAAGTGGCAGATTAGAACACATCTGAAGTATTGAATATCCTATTTTTACACATATGTTTTGTGCCAAAATAAAATGGTGCTTAGCTTGACATGATTTTGGAAAGAAATTTTTATTGGAAATGTTTTTAAAGAGAAAAGAGGTCTATATGAGTTTTCTGATGTGATTTAATAACAATATTTAGAATTTGAAATTACTAGATGGTAATAACAAATTGATTAGGCATTAATTCATAAGTGGAAGGTCAAAAATACAATGCAAATATGTTACTGCTGGCCAATTAAAATCTTTACAGAATATGTTTTTTCTAAAAAATAATTATGATAATATAACTAATAACTTTTATAACTTTCCAAAATGGAATCTGAAAAAAAAAACCACTGAAGAAATTCTTCATGGTAGCCTCATCAAAAAGCACATGGATTCTGTACAAGAGAATGATAACTACCTTTTCCCTATTTGTCATAACTGCAGTCATTCTGACTACTGGCAGGATCTTAGGAGACAAGAGATAATCTTAAAAAAGAGACAGAGAGGCACTTCTTGAAGTAGCATATTTGTGCAACAGATACAAAAAGTCTTAGTTTTGGCTTGTTAAAACTGTTTCCCATGTTATTATTTTCACACTGAAAATGCACGTCCTCACTGAAACCTCAAGCAGTGTTGGTTCAGGTTCAAGGCCCAGCTGAGGAACGTTGATTTAACAGAGATAAGCATTCCTATTGACTAGGACAGCTAATTGTTATGTGGGTGAAGCAGTCTTTGTCAGATTGGTAGAGGTATCCATCCCAAATGACACTCTCTCAGGGCTGTCCTGTCCTGCCTATTGCAGTTGTCCTTCAGAGAAAGAGTGTCAGTGTCGCCCTGGTTTTACAGGGCCCCATAAGTTGTAACACTGTAACTGTAGTTTCCCATGCTTTTTCTGTAAACATGGTCCTTGTTTTTCTTAACCAGCCGGGATTGTTTTGCACTTGTGGATTGTTTTTCATTCCTTTCCCTGGAGTGGAGAGAGATAATTAACCATGTCTTTGTCCTGTAAACCTTCAGGGGTGTTGACCCTTTTCACCAATCCTTGATTGTCTTTGGTAACATATAAAAATAGAAAAAAAAAGAAGGGCAGGGCTTTTGGTCGGTCCTGCCTGGAGATTCAACTGCTGCTCTGAGACCCGCGTGTTTCTTCTGTTGCCAACTGTGCAACAAGTCGGAGCTCACCACTACAAATCAATATCAGCTAATTTTAACCCCAAATATATAAAAGCATGTAGGGAAGATTTCATTGACAGTTAGAGTGCTAAATACACAGTCAAAGGCTAACTTCCTAATTATAAAATGATGATTAAAAATTAAATCCTGCCCCAAATGTCACCAACCTTGGAGGGATCCAAATTCATAAAGAAAATCGAGTCTTCTTAGAGATCTCCGCATGACCAGAAAGCAAGTTGGAGAACATACCTACCCAGCTCTCTAAAACACAGAAATTAATGATACATGAGTGTTCATTCTTACCGAGACTGATCCAAAAGGTACATTACAGACATTCTAGTTCCCACGGACCGAGTTTTCTGCAAAATCTATTCAGCCACAAATATACAGCAGATGCGGACTTTCTTGTAAAAGTCATGTCTGCAATGATCAGTGCATGAAATTTATGCGGGGCTGCACGTACACTCTTGGCCAATAGCCTGGATAACACCACCTGTTAAGATAAGAATATGAGTGCACACAGTGTTTGTCTGTGTGTGTGTGTATTGAATAGACAAAACTGAATGGTGATTGCCCAAAAAATGTGTGTTAAAGAGGAAGAAGACTCCTCACCCTCAACTGTCATCTTTACGGGGGAAGATGGTGATCAGCTAGGTTAAACACTGCCCATGAATTTGCAGACACTTCTGCAGCAAAGAAAGTTTAAAGAAAAAGATTATGTTAAAACTTTAAATTTAAAAAAATTCTCACAAAACCCATCATGAAAATTCATTGCAGGTTGAAAAGACTGAGAAGAAGCCCCAACAATTGCACTGGACTTGTGCCTGCCATGGTGACCCTGCAGCACCCCCACCTCAGCCCAAGTCACACAGCATATTTGCCCCAAAGGGCACCAGGAGCAGCTTGCACATGGCATTTGGGTGTTAGCATGAGTCCCTCCCACTGCTGGGTGCAGGGATCTTGTGGAGGTTTTCCTCACACAGAGCTGCAGGAGGAACAAGCAGTGAAACTGCACTGCAGGAGAGGGGTACTAGTGACCTCCAGACTAGGATCAGAAGAATTGCAGGGGAAGGATTAAATTTTAGAAGATTTTGGTTAAAGGGTATTTAGAAATATGTCCATGTTTATCAACATTTTGAAAGCATCTAGAGCTGTGGTTTGTCAGTTGCATTACTGATACTGATCCTGAATGTGTAGCTCACTGGTTACTAATTAATGATGTGACATTAATAAAATGATAAACTATTTTTCTACTTATTTTCGTTAGACTTTTCAAACTGAGCAATTTTTTCTTGTGACAGTCAGGAAGAACAAGATTATATCCCAAAATGCAGTATTCAATTCTGGTCTTGTAGTTTCCCTCCTTTGTTTTTTGAGCAAGAGAAAAAAAGACAAAGTTTGCATCCTTTTTTCAAATAGCAGACATATCTAGAGACATATTGAGGTCCAAGGCATAAATTTCTGTTTGTTATTATTTCCAACATGTCCAGGATATCCTGTCCCCTACATCCAAGAAGTACATATAAACTGTGTTTAGATCTTTTCAATATAAGCATTTTTGCCTGGCTATCTCTATAGTCAATGTAGAGTAATAGGATATAATTCTTTTGCCATATTTTATAAATATATTTAGAGATTAAATTAACTGCTTCTTAAAATACTTCATTTTTCTGCATTTATAAAGGATTCTAATGGATTAAATAATATCTGGACAGGTGAATGTATTTGCCCTGGAAGTTACCTCTGAGACCCAAGGGGAAGACGATGTAGAAGAAGAGGAAGAACATTGGTGGAGGGCTTCCAAGGCTGCTAAGCCCTGCCTTGGAACTGAGGTGACCATGGTTTAACTCAGGACAAACCAGAGCAGCTANATACTGTTTCTATTGCTAATAATTTTTTTCCACCATTCATACTATGAATAGAAGAAGATGCCTGCTGGGAAAAATGTATTAGAGAGCTAAACATGGAGAAGTACTTATGAACACCTTTCTGTTCAATGTTTATTTTGCTGATTTCTGGGAAAGGTTATTTAATTGTCATCCTCCAACAACCTGACTTTTCACTGTGTTAGGAGTGTGTTGTGTTGTGATCTATTGTATGGATAATAAAAAGATAGACAGTGGGATCCTTATGTCCTTGTTAGGTCCAGTTTGTGACTGCCATTTTAAGTTGAAGATTGGGATACACATTTGGGATGTACTGAAATATTTTTATTTTTATTTTCTGGCTAATCTAAACCAGAAGATTTATTATAAGTCTTCTGCTTCATATTTTTCATGTAAAACTTTTGAATACTTAGTTATCAAACTTTAAAGATTCCTTAAAAAAATAAAAAATGGATAATGCAATAGGATGTTTACACTGAGATGTGGAAACCCAGCTTCAAGCTGCTGCCCTGAATCATGCACAGAGCAACCTAAAAAAGCCTCCAGGTATTATAGGCCGTGTTAGCTCATCTGCTTAGCAGCAGAGGTCATGATGAGCACATCACCCTGGTGGTCCATTATCTCCTCATGAAATTCAGAGACCAAATCAAGGATTCTCCTCTAGTATTAAGACTCTCTACAGGATTGGCACTAACTCACAGAAAAATTGTCTTTCCTTGCATGATCCTGACCTCCCAAGGCAAAACACTCGAGGTTCTGAAACTCTTGACCAATGGAATAAAGATCATGTGAAATCTCTGACAGTATCTGGACATCTAACTGTGAAGAAGAGTTACTGTCATGCATACATGTATTTGTGTAAGTAATGCAGGAGTAACTGCTTCTCCGTAGCTTTTCTTTAAGTTTCATAGACATGCATATAACTTTCATACAGCCACAAAAAGGCAACTAGCCTCCAGCCTCCTTCCCCAACCTAAAAAAGAAAATAAAACAAAAAAAACCAAGCAAACAACTAAACCCAGCAAATCAATACAAATGACCTATAGGCTAGATAAAGAAGCAGAGGAAAAAGAGAGATTATTCTTCACATTTTTCTTTTTATGCACATGGGGTGAGGATCAGGGAAGTATTTGAGATAAAAAGACCCACATGTTGGATTTTGAAATAACTATTTTTAAATTCAAACTTTCGATTTTTATTTTGAAAAATAAGTACCAATGGTGAAGTATGGAGATTGTGGGTGCTGAACAAGTCTGTTGATTGAGGTGTGTTGATTAAGACTTGGTAGAGGAGGGGAAAGAAGTGCATAATATGCACCTTGATGTCAGTAAAATTTCAGATATTGTGTCACAAAAGTTCTTAACAGAGACTGTTGATGTACAGGCTGGAGGAGAAGACAGCAGGGTAGGTTGAAAACAGGCTGAATGACTCAGTCCAGTGGGCAGTGGTCAGTGGTACAAAGAGACCAGGCACTATGTGTACCCCAGGATCAGTGGTGGGTCCGATGTTGCTTAGTATCTTCAATGATCTGAATGATGGGGCAGAGCTCACCTTAGCAAGTTTCTGAGCAACCAATGCCCAGAGAAGTGATTGATATGCCAGAAGGCTGGGCTGCCATCCAGAGGAACCTCAACAGGCCAGAGAAACGAGCTGAGAGGAATCTCATGGAGCACAGGAAGCAAAATGTTAAGTTCTGTCTTAGGACAGAAAAGTTCTTTTGCTGAAATGCAGATTTTTCAAGGTGACTTTGCAAGCTTTCTAGTTTTGAATGTAGATTTCAAGAAATTAGATATGAGGAAAATCAATGTCTTTAGCATTCCTTTACCAAACACACATTACCAGCTTTCAACAAGCTGTACAAATATTTATATATTTTTGTCCATATGGGTGCAGAAACACAGAAACATAAATGGATTTACCAATACGTATAACCGTGTACAAGTGCACACAGACCTCAGTACATACATACATACATACATACATACACACATACATTCAGAAACAGATTTTTTTAAAGATATTTATGTGTACATTTGTATATGCAGAAGCTTATTGAAAGATAAAAGATCAGGCACTGCAGTGATATAATTTAAACAAATAGGATTTGAATACAAATGAAAAAATAAAACAACTGTTTTTATTCCTATCTTGCCTCTTGTGGGGTTTATGGATAAAACATCTTTTCTACAGCTGGGAATTGAATTTCTGCTGAAGTAGGCTAGTTTAAGCTCCTTGTGTTTCTTGTGAATAGTCATTAAAAGAAAGGAAAATCAATAAAGATATTCCTTCTAGAACTTGAGAAATATTTTCAAAAGTTGTATCAATTTTTTTTTTGCTAGAACAGAGATAAATACTTACATATGTCTTAGAAATAATGGAATTCATTGTAGAGTTCTGGGATCAGAGCTCAGGACTGCATAGTAAACAGTTCCTAAAGCATTACCATAAGTCAGAGAATCTGAAGATTTCACAGCTTAATATTCACATGGGAAAGTTATTTTAGGTAGGGTGATGGGAAGGAACACTAGATATGAAACACTGACAGGGCAATGGGAAGTATTTCAGTGTTCTTCTGGACAGGGCTGAGCAAATGCTTTTTTCCTGAACTTGGCACCCAAACTGTGATTTCTAAAATATACTTCATACTTTGTTTTGATTATGCTACCATAAGCTACAAGTATTAAATCTTAATGGAAAATTCCAGGTAATGCAGGCATCAGAACAGACTTTTGTTGGTTCTGAAGGACACTTCACTCAGAATGCCACAAAATGCACAAACCCACAGTACTTCTGGACCACAGAATGTCAAATTGCCTTCTGTCACCTCTACAATGAACAGTTGCATTTGAGAAGTGACTTATTCCAAGAAACTGCCAACCTCATATTCAGTTCCACTATGAAATTCATATGAAAAGGTTTTGGTCAATGTTTTGGTTTCAGCATCCTGTGTGTTGAACAACCAAGGATGTCAGCCAGAAGAAGCAGCCAATTAAAGGGACTCTGGAGATTCAAATAACTTGTGTTATCCTTTCACTGCTCATTGACTTTTAGAGCAATTTGAAATCACAGACAAAATCAATGTAAGTTTTCCACAGAGAGTGTCAGAATACATTACTAATTTGTGGATGTAATGTAATTTAATATAGGTGTATGTAATTCATACATTTTCATCTGCAACTCAGACAGGATAAAATGTATCAAATTTAAATTATGCTGAATCAGCATATTACAATGATTGAATGGCCAAAAACTAGCACAAATTTTTCATTTGTTAATGCAAGTAAAAATTGGTTTATAATCATCAAACAATAGCATTTGTCCAGAGTGTTGAGATGTTCAGACATACATTATGATAGATATCCTTAATATTCCAGTATGAGTAACTATAGCTTTTAGTGTTTGTATTTTTTTTTCCTCTTGCATATTACCCAAAAGAATAAAACTTGCTATGTCAGAACCAAAATGGAATTTTTCTTTGGAGCTGGTCTAGGAAGGAACACCTTTTGAGACACTAGAATAGTTTCTAATATGCTTGGTTTTCTTTTGGAATTTACTGTACAAGAAGTGATCTGGTGCAGCCATCCTCAGTGAGTTATAGGACTGACCAGAAGACAGTTTAGAAAGGTGCACATTTGCATTCTGTAAAGGCTAGGTTGCAATAACAGCATTGCCTTTTCTATAATGGTATGTACAGCACTGGTAGGTATCTAACTGCTTTCTGACAACATTCCACTCATTTTTGAGGAAAAGTGGCTCATTTCACAGCAGCTACACAGCACTGGGAAATGAGGTTTTGTGGAGAAGTATCCTGCCTGATAGTATTTGAAGTGACTAGGAAATGAGGCACAGGGAGATTGCTGTGAAATGGGATGGTTACTGTGAGTACTTCAAATGTTTGTCATTATACACTACATTGACAAGCTTTTTGCCCAGTTTGATGTCTTGTTGTTTAACAAGCATAGCTCTACTAACACAGAATAAAAAAAATAATTTTTATTACATCTAAGCTGAATAGCCAATGAAATTCCAGCTAGGACAATGGTTGTTTTCCTGTGCCTCATTGGTTTGAAGTTACTTCTTAGGACACAGTTTTTTGGCAGGTTTTTGTATGACATAAAAGTCGTAGAATGGTTTGGGTTGGAAGGGACCTTAAGGATCTCGTATTTCTAAAGCCCCTGCCTCCTGCAGGGACACCTTCTACTAGACCAAGTTACTCAAAGTCTCATCCAGCCTAGTCTTGAACGCCTCCAGGAATGGGGAGGTGACAACCCTTCTGGGCAAACTTCCAGTGGCTCACCACTGCTATAGTTAAATATTTCTTCAAAATACCTAATCTAAACTTACCGTGTTTAACTTAAGGCCTTTCCCCTGGTCATATCACTACATGCTTTTGTCAAAAGTTCCTCTCCAGCCTCCCTATGGCCTCCTCTAAGTACTGCTAAAAGGTGTCCCCAAAGCCTTTTTTTGAACAGCCCCAACTCTCTCAGCCTGTCATCATAGGAGAGAAAAATTCTTGTGACCGTCTTTTGTGCATCACACAGGGCTGGCTAGAGACTTCATAGAAGCTGTATTATCCTAATGCAAAGAAAATTGGTCATTGTATAAACAAGCTAAATTATCTAACTTACCTTCATGATATGTCCAGTCAGATATGTCCAGAGCCATTGCTCCCACAGAATCAAATGCACCCACATACTGGCAGACAGCAGGGCAGGCGTGTGGCAGACAGCAAACCAGCAAGGCACAAAAACTGCACTTAGTTATTTACTTACAAAAATAAATAAAATTTAGACATGGTCTTATATTTGCATTACTTTTCTCAGAACCACAAGTCAAGAACAAATTTTTTCACTATTATTAAGTTTATAAGGAATATAGTTCTCATGGAGATAATAAAAGGGAATGTTTTAGACTACTAGGCTGTTTGGAGAAGATTTCATCTGTGAAATTTTGACAATGGCAAAACTCCCATTGGCATCAAGGAGAACTTTGCCTGCCAAAAGACTGCATGATCAACCAGAAAGTATTTACAATAAATTTATATTACATTTAAGGGCTTTTATGACTTCAAAAATCGTTTTGTGATTTCCCACATAATAGGTCTCTAGACTTCTGATGAACTAATTTGCAGGTTCTTCTTCATGGATATTAGTTTACACATTTCAGATAAGGATACAAATTAGAATATCTTGGAGTAATGAATTTTGCCCTGTCTTAAACATCAGGGACATAGGAAAAAATGAACCATCAGCATTTTGTTTGTTGCTGGTCCAACCCTCCACATAACCAAAGAGACTCATGATTCATCAAAAAGATATTTTGTGCTGGAGAGAGAGAGAGATAATTTTTTTCTTATTATGTCATGGTAATCAGAGGTACTTACCTCTTTTATTTGCATGAAAAATACACTTGTGTCTTGTGAAATATTTTACTCTAATTAATGCTATTAATCTAAACATACACTTCCTAATTTTGCGTGACAATGGGAATAGTAACAATATGATACTGTAAGGGAGATTTAGAAATCCTCTTGGTGCTTTATGTTACCCAGGGAGGACCTGGGAGAGGGACAGAGGAAGAAAAAGAGAAAAATAAGAAAGTACAAAGAGAGAAAGAGAGAAGGAGAAACAGAATGTTGGGAAAAGGGAGAAACTCTTCTGATGAGTGAGATCAGATCAGAGACCTCATAGAAGTAAACTGATTCAGATCAGAAATTCCCATGTCAGTTGCCTATGTTTAAATGCTACTTATAACCCTCAAGATGCCATGAAGAAAAAAAAATAATTGAGTCATTTTTACTGTACTTTGCAAATTGATGTTTTTAATCTGACTAAATGATATGGATTTATACATTATGACTGTTGCAACATGGCGACATATGACAGATCTTTTCTCATACAGTAACATAAGGTGGCTTTTCAGCACTTGCTAATTTTTTTTCATTTGCCCTCTCAGCAACATCCTAGAAAAGTCAAATCTGAAGACAAATATATGAGCTTACAATTATTATCACTGTTTCATTAAACTGTTACAACCTACTTTTCATATATAAGAAGTCTAGAACTGGATAATTGCAGTATGATTGCAGTACTGATTTTTTCCTTTTGCCAATGACTTTGTACTACAGTTCTATTGCTCATAACCTTTGAATACCAGACAGGTAATTTTGTTCTGATTTATTATACTTTAAATAATATTTGATTGATATGAGTTACATGATGGTATCTCTTACTCTGGGCATCATAGATGCATCTGAGTGTTTGCCACACTGAGAAATTCATCACAGCAGGCTGAAAAAAGGTTATGGATACTAAATAAAATTACTTATTTCATAAAGTGGCTTTTTAAATACATTTCAAAATTTCACATCACTAGCAAAGCCAAGTTTAGAAACATTCTTTTCTTAAGAGGAAAAATAAAGCTCATTTTTCTCTCTCTAAATATACACATATAGATTACAAATGTGATACTAAATTGTTTGCTTCTGAAAATTGCATACAGATCCATCAACAAAATGGTACAGTACAGTTTTATAATTCCCCTATCCAGTGTGATCTAAGTAGACTTTTTATGTGATTGCATAGCGAAAACTTACCCTGCTGCACCTTTTTGTTTTTTGAATGGAGAATAGAAATATGGACTGTTTGAAGGCAATGGTCCAAAGGCATACAGAAGTAGCTACTATTTTTTCTCTTCCACTTACTACTTCTGATTGGTTCATAGGCAGGTCAACTATGGGAAAATAGAGCAAAGGCCCAACAGGGAATAGAAATCAGAAATTGTTGGACCTATTCTCTTCTCAGCGCTGAGATGTCAGTACTTTGTAAATACAAAAGATCCCTTGTTCACCTCCAGTTTTAGCTAAGATACAAGAGTCATCTGGTATTTTTATGAAACTAGTTCCTTTAGTTTTGATGTGATCTAGCAGAGTAAAGTGGTTGAGAAATAATATTTAAATCTCAATACAGGGTTTTCACAAAACCACTAAAGTTCTCACAAAGTTTTTGTGGAGGAACAATCTTTATCAGATAATTATTTAATTTTTGCTTTTAATAACAAAAGGCATAAAAGAAGAAAAAGAAAATTTCTTTGCTGTATATTTTCAGAACGTGATGGTCTCTATCCAAGTGGCCTACCAGTCCACAGGGAAAGACCTTTTCACAAATTATCTATACATACAAAGAGACCTGTGTCTATACAGACAGAAACATTTACATGGAATTTTGTTTTATTTTAGAAATATGCTACTTCCCTGACCACTGGTATAACTCTTACAAAATCTCTGAGTTTTACTTAAGTTTCAAAGGAAAGTATTATGCTGTAAAGCTTACAATTTTGTCTTCAGTTGGGAAAAAAATTAGTAAACAGAAGAGCTGTTTTTATGTTTTCATTCATTTCTCTGAATGGCTTTTTTGTCTTTTAAAAAATTCACATACGTATGTAGTTACAGCAGCAGAAGGACTTATTTATGAAGTAAAAGGTATAAATTACAAATATCTCGTTTAAATGCAGCCCTACAGACAGAAGAGAAAGGGAGGCATACATCACAATTTAAACTGTAGGAAATTAATCACGTGTTAGCACTGGGTACTCAAAGTTAACAAAAAGTATATTACACAGAAAGTGAAGGAGAACTTCTGGGAAAAGGAAAGAATTAAAAATAAATAATGTACAGCTGTATGGCTGTTCAGTGACAGTGAACTGGCCTTTTAAATATCTCATATTTTTTCTTCTTTAATTATGATTCTCCACAGATATAGGGCTTAGGCTGAACTGAAGTGTGTGCTACAGAACTAGCGCAGCCACTAGCAACTTGCATTATATTGCCTGCCAGTCATTTTATTAAACACCCACTACCTTGAGCTTTATCACAACAGACAGTAAATGAATGACAGAATTTTAGGAAATTTGAAAATGTTACTTTATTCACTTTTATAGTACAGATTTGCACAGCAGTTAAACAGTTTGCTTTAAAAAAAATTAAAAATGTATAAACTGCATATGCCACTCTCACTAGCAATAGCAAATAAGACAAGTGTTCCCGCTAGAAATGTCATTTAGAGGCATCTTTAGAAAACTCAGCAACAGTTATGTGAACAAAGTCTAGTTAACCAAGAAACACTGTTCATAAAAAATAAATTAAATAATTGTCTCACCCACAAGGCACATAGATTTCTCCAGCAGATATCAGAGGAGAAAATTCTAAAGGCAACAGAGATTCACCATTTTGCTCAGCCTCCCCCAAGATAATGTTCAGTGCATCACAGCAGTGTGTTAACAGCTGTACTAAGCCCTTTTCATAAGTGACAGGTTCTGCACTACGCAGAAGCTTGGAAATTACTTCCAATTTGAGCAGTTTATAGATGAAAGAAAATACTTTTAAAAGCATGAGCAATGGTAGGGGATGTGGGTTTTGGAGGTCTACCTACCTAAAAAGCACAGGAAAGTTCATGCAGTTTCCTGTTCATTGCTTTTCCACCTGAGAAAATAATATGTTGAAATTATTTAGTCTTCAAGGACTGGGCACACTTGATCAAATATAGACATCATTGGCGCTGAAAACATCAATTCAGTTCCTCAAAGTTCCCCAAAACAGTTTGACGCATATTAACTAAGAAATAGCAGTAAACACTCATTCTCAGTGAAAAAAATAACCTCATCTAAACATATACTTGTAGAACAAATCTAATGAATCATGTCCTAAAAGTGAATTTTTTTTGTTTAACTATAAGGACAGACTTAGATGATTAGTTTTTCTGTGGTTTCCTGAACTACATATGTTTAAGAAAATTGCTTCTGAGAGAATCCAGCTACGTAGACTTATCAGAAAATGTGAGCTAGGTTGAAATGGTTGTGGAATCCTAGATAGTCCTCTGTGATAAAGAAATCTACCAGAAGCTACTGAAAACCTACTGAAATCTCTAGTGACACTCACTCCCCAAAATAAAAAAAGGAATTAAAAAACCCACAAAAAAACCCAAACCAAACAAAAATTTTAAAAAACCCAATAAAAACCCCAAA
Source organism: Drymodes brunneopygia (assembly GCA_013400955.1). Classification (NCBI taxonomy): domain Eukaryota; kingdom Metazoa; phylum Chordata; class Aves; order Passeriformes; family Petroicidae; genus Drymodes; species Drymodes brunneopygia. Next base: position 16,258 of record VZTZ01023275.1, read on the forward strand.
ACCAAAAATAACAAAAAACCAACCAATCAACCAACCAAACAAACAAACAAAAACCCAAAAAACTCCAAAAAAACCCCCAAAAAACCCCCAAAACCCCCCTAAAAAACCCCAAAGAACTCCACAAAACTAAACAACAAAGCTAAAACTAAAAGGAAAACAAAAACAAGACAAAAAATCCGCACTCCACAAACAAACAAAAAAATCCCCAAACCAAGCCAACAAACTAGAAACCCAAAAAATCCTCCCAACAAAACTAAAAATCAACCCAACGTGGAGCTTTTCCCACAATCTAATTTTCAAGGAAAAAAGATATGGGAAAGATCTTCCATGAAGACACACACTTTCATGTAATGCACCATATCTAAACAGGATGGATTCTAGTGACATATAGCTTGAATCCTATGTTTTACGACACCTGGGCATCCTTAATACCTGCATATACTATATATCCCAATTTTTTAACTTACAGTAATGACCTTCATGAAAAAGTTATGCTATAGGATTTCATTCTTTAAAAAAAATTGATGACATAATATTCCTCCAAGCTTGCTGTCTGGTTGAATATGCAATGTAACTCAAAAAGTGAGAATGTCATAGGGCATCAGAGGAAAGGAGGTAGAAATGCACACAAGGACATACACCACTACAACTTTGAAAATAATAGATTTTTTTATTATTATTTCTATACTCAATTCCATCGTCCTTTCCCTTTTCTAATTAGCTTTCCTCAATAACTTCTCTTATAGCTATTTAGCCTCCGGCTGGGATGACATGTGGAAAAATTCCTCTGAGGCCAATGGTAATGTAGTTCTCTGGATTGCCCAGTAATAGTCACAAAGTTTTGTTGATAAAATCTCTCAAGCACAACACCTCCAGGATAACAGCTAGTGGCCAATAAAGTAGGAATGACATGAAGTTCATTTCCTTTTTTGTGTGAAAAGAGAATGACCCTGTCTCTCCTCTACTGTTCTTCATTTCAAGGTCAACTCAACATATTATATTTTAACTTAACAATATTTTATGATACACAATTACTCAGTAGATACACAGGACTCTTGTATTTTCTATCCCTTATTGTCTATGCTTAAACATTGAAATGGAAAATAAACACTTTAGGTGCAAGTAGAGAATCTGTGTACTAGAGACCAGTGAACAATCAATCAGTTGTGGCTGATTGTGGAATCTGATGCATGAATAAAAATCAATACCTCTTCAAGTTCCTGTGTTCATAAACAGAGTTTATGAGAGACAGGAGCTAGATCTCTGATCCTAACCCTGAGTGTCTGGGATTCAGAATGCTCAGTGTTATGTCTCACAGAGTGTCAGTGATTAAAGTAATATTTAATGTGTAATTTTTTGTTTATTTTCTGGGCAACTGTTTCATTTCATATTGTCCCATTATGAAAACCATATGTAGATGCTGCTGTAATATGCAGAACACAATTACTCTCTTGTTAGAATTCTTTTGATTCATCAGCAGTGATGTAGATAAATAGAGGGATGTGCAGCATATAGAAGAGTGTTCCCTTGTTTCTCAAATGTCAGTTATTTTAGAGCCTTTTTTTAAAAATAACCCTAGACATGAAATTTCCTTTTTTATTTAAAGCTCTCTACAGGGTGAAGCTGGAATCAGAAATGAAGATGAACATTATTTTCAGATGAAAAAAAGGAATTGCTAATCTCAGAAACTTCTAATGAACTCAGTGCATACTGTATGCCTTCAGCACATAGGACCAGTGAATAGCAGCATAAGAAAAAAATCAAGCAGCCATTATCATCACTGTCATCATCATCAGTCATCAGCTCCATCACACAGATTTGTGCCAATGCTGTAATGAAAAAAAAAAGAAAGAAAAGAAAAAAAGAATGAAAAAGAGAAATGGCTCTTGCTAATTCTAGTTTGCTGAATAATTTTAGCTAAGCAGTACACTACCCCCCTGAATGACCTCCTAAAGGAGGTTGCAACTCATCAGTTCTGTCATTAGACTAATCAATACAATCCCATTATATTTGTTTCTTTTTTTATAGAGACACTCCTAGGAAAGGTTATCAGCAACTCCTGTGTGAGAATTCTTCTGTCCCCATGGATGCACAATATGTCACCCACTGTCAGTCAGATCATCACCGACATGGACAAGAAGCAGTGGCTGTGTGATTGCCTTATGCAACATTCTATATTCTTCCAGAAGAATGAACATGAGTCCAAAGGGACCATCGTTGATGTTGTCAAGCATGGAGATTTGGTGCGAATCCCCTGCTAAGTCAGTCAGACCAAATTATTTTTTGTGATGTATTCCTAAGGAGGCCCTTGGTAAAGATAGTGGGTTTGCTACTTTTGTTTTCTACTTGTTTCTACTTATCAGGATGCTCAAAAGTACCTTTTTATAAATTTCCCATAACCTTTACAGGAGTAAAAATGGGAGTTTTGAGTCACTGAAATTTTACTGGAAATATGCTGGCTTGACCATTAGCGTTTTGCAAATTTCATCATAAAATGTTAATAAAAAGATAAGTTTCTTTTCCTGTAATGACAGTTCTTTAACCTTCTTCACCAACCACAGTAAGGAGCAGGAGTAAAAATGTCATTGTAGATGGCCTAAAATTTGATTACAGACTATGTGACTTTTAGGGTAAACTGCAGGTAAGAAAATTCACACCTAAATTTGGGAAAATGTTATTTAGATGGAGAAGTTTGTGTGCTGTGGTTTTGCTTTTATTAATATCAAAAATCACAATGTTTCCATATGTACTGAGAGGTAGAATAATTGTGCAGATTGAGGCTATTTTAGAGTTCCAGGACCAGAACCATATGAAGTTTATAAGCTATCCATATACAGACATCTGAGAAAAATAATTTCAAGTTTGGTGCAAACTTTAAGTTCCCTAGATAAGTTGGGAACAAAATTTTATTAATAATGTCAAAACTTTTAAACTTGCACCAAAATGAGAAAGGAAGAAATTGCTTTCTAATATCTAAATAAACTCATTAAAAAGTCTTATCTATCATTGCCATGGCACTATAATCCATTATCTTATGACATCTGCGTGTACTTCAGAATTAGACACCAATATTTGCCAATGACATAATGGTCATGTCATCAGTTAAGGATGATCAATACCTTTTTCTGACTTGTGGGAAATATTTAAAAAATAAATCAGTGCAAACTGCCCTGGTATGAAAATGAAAAGCAAAGTGTAACAGTTTATGTTTTGCACTTTCTCAAGCCTCAGCTGTCAAAACAACTCTGCAGGTTTTGGTGGGGTTTTGCTTTTATATTGTTTTCAACTTATGTATTGTAAGCCACTCTGTGTAACTTTGCTTTAAAAGCTTTTTTTATGGTTGGTTGGCCTTGCTTGGATACCAGGTACCCACAGAGCCTCTCTATCACTCCCCTCTTAAGCAGGGCAGGGGTGGGAGGGCAGAGAAAATAAGAGAGAAAAATCCTCATGGATCAAGACAAAAGCAAAAACAAAAGCAAAGGCAGCATGAGGAAGCAAAGTAAAACAGAAGCAGGCAAGATCCAGCTCAGAAGGCAGGGTTTCAGTGTTTGTAGTGGTTGCTCTGTAAAACACCATAATAACAAGTGTCACTACTCCTCATTTCTCTTAATTTGTGTGGAAGAATAGACATATGGAATATCCCTCTAGTCAGTTTGGGTCAGCTGTCCTGGCTATGTCCCGTCCCAAAATTTTTTCCACCCCCAGTCTACTTGGACAGCCCTGATCAGCAGCACCCAAAGCAATGGAGTGTTATCAACAGCTTTCCAGCTACCAAAACAGGGCACAGACCTATAAGGATGGCTATGAGGACAATTAACTCTTTTTCAGACTAAAACACTTTTTTATTGATTTAAAACAGAAAAAGAAAATTATTATAAGATTTTCAAAATACTAAACTACTTGAAGTATATGCTGTCATATCTTATGTATATGCCTGCAATGTCTTTGACTTCTTATTTCTTTTTTCTCAGAAAAGATCTGGTCACAAAGAATTCTGGTTCTGGTTTGTCTCATTACAGTGAGAAGAAACAACTGCTATTCATATAAACCTAGGGTCTTCCTATGGATAAAGCATACCTTAAATACTGAAAAAACAGAGATAGAAAATTGGATGATGACTGACTTCTCCAAGTCAGTCCAGACAACATATGATGAAGAACTCAGACACAAATTCAGTTTTAAAATGGTGCCAGATGGTAATTTCTAGATTGTGTTAGACAGAAATATTCATATCTTGGACAGGTTTTGCTATAGATTCATCACTTCAATGCACCTAATAAGATGATTTATCATAAACTAATCTTGAAAGTATTTAATCCAGAGAATTATTCCTTATTATCAGTTCAAAACTTTCTTGTGGCAACTTTCAGTCATCTTCGCAGAGAAAGGAGAATAAACACAGAAATTTAGGGCAAAATATGTACTTATACAGTTTTCTCACGAAATAATCAAGAAACTAATTCAACCTTTATGAAAAGGAATAGATTTCTTTCCTATGTGCCAGTAATAACCGAGCCCTCATAATTTTCTTCATAATTTTTTTCAAAATTCTTATGCTTTCAAAGCTACACTGACATATTTATAATGAGCATCTAATACGTTCTTAAAAGTTTTTCTCGAATAGTAGACAGCAACACAGCAGTTAAAAAAAAAAAACAAAAAAAAACAGAACACAAAAACCAAAACCAAACCAGAGCAATACAAAACATTTTCAGGCAATTTTTCATTTTCTTTAGGTTTCCTGAATTACACTCTATACCCTTTGCAGTCTAATCAAATGAAGATTCACATGTACCATTTAAGCACTTTACTCCTCCTGTACAACCACATAAATACTCAGAGGCAACCACATACAAAGATACAGACAGTCTTATCATGGCATCTCCTTGTAGACAAATATTACGAAAGATTTTCTGTATGAACCAAATCCCTTGTCAATATGATAATACCATGAACTTTGGCTTGACCCTTGCTTTATATATTTTGTTCATGGCAACATGAATTATTAAGACTCAGCACAATAAAGCCAGATAAAAACTGAGTAGAGAGTAGAGCTATTCTTATCTTTTCATATGCTTATATAGAAAACAGTTCTTCCTCCTGTCTTTAATTATATCAACTTAAAACACTCTCCTGAGAACTTCCAAAGGAATTAGAGGTACCATTGACCTGTGGAAGATATTTACCTAATTTTCATTAGCAAGGGAAAAGAACATAAAAACATAAAACATAGAAAAAACATTATCCCTCTAGAGATAAATTTCCCATTTTTGCAATAACTGTTTTCAGAAGAGCAAAACTTAGGCCTGTGTCTAAAATTGGAGCAATCGCTGAAAGTTTGCATTCATACATTGAGGACTATGACATCAACTGTTTCCAGTATATTCAGCTAATGTTCAATTTCTTTACTCAGAACTAACTCAGAATTAACTTTTCCTAGGCTTGAACAATATCTAAATTATTCAGTACTGGCAGAAGTGTGTGCTTAATAAGCCCAAACTGAATTCACACCAACCAATATTTTTCACCCAACTTGGGCATTGTTTCCCATATTTTGTCTCTTCTGTAGCATACGCTTTGCAAACTCAGAGGAGATTGTACTCATACTCAATATCATGGAGGAAACAAGGTAAGTGTAAAAAGAAGCAAGCAGATTTTAGCAATCCAGTCTCTGAAAGAAGTCTGTTGTACAGTTTCAGAAAGATCACCTACTTTAGACCTCAATAACACTGGTAGACAATTTTTCCTGGGCCTAAATAATGCTCTTTGGAGCTTAATTGCTGCAAACATAATATTATCAGAATCATGTTGTTAGCTAAAATAAGGAATGCAATTAAAAACCTTTTAAAGTCCATTTAATGAAAGCAGCAAAATACTCACTGGCAACTAGGAAATCTGCTTTAGAGATGACCCCAGTTGCCTTTTGATGTTTGTAAGTTATGAGTTTTCTAAATAAGGTTTGCAGTTCATTGTTACCCATGCTTTTTCATTATAATGAAGTTTGCAACAAATTGGCATGTACAATGGGTTCACAGGAGAAACGACCTCCTGTAAATGTATTTGTAAACATCACAGAGTGTTGCTATTGTTCAGTGCTATTTCATTTCTTCACTGATGGTTTGAGTTTAAATGAATTTAGTACATCTGAAAGTTGCCAAACTGACATTCAGGAAAACTGCAGAATCTTATTTATAGAGGAGAAAAAACAAAAAAAGGAAAGACTCAAGTGGGATATTATCCACTCTGTTACCCTCAGGCCTTTTTATTGGATGATTGTGTAAAAGGTCCATTCTAGACAGCATAAATTCCACTACTTAGTTTATTTTTTTCTTTTGCATAATTAAAAACTCTTTTAAAACTTTGAAAAGGTTTGGGCACTAGATTGTTTTTATACATAGAAATAGGCTTATGATGAATATGATAACATGTTGATCTTTATGCATTAGTTATTTTTGACAATGCACAACTGGATAATACGAGAACTAAACCAAACCCCTTTGTCATGCATAATTTAATTGGAGTTTGTATATGCCAACAGTTTCCACTCAGATGACAGATTCTAATTGGAGAACTAAAATTAATCTTTTAGTGTAAGAAAAAAATATCTTTTTTAGAGATGATGATGATGTCTTCAAATTCTATTAACAATGCCTTTGAAAGATTGTGGTTCGCCAAAAGTTCATCCCAAGGAAAGAACTGAGTAACATATGTTATGGCTTAACCTGAGCCAGCAACCAGTCCCCACACAGCCACTCACTCACTCCCTCACCAGTGGGATCAGGGAGAAAACTGGAAGGGTAAAAGCCAGAAAAACTGTAGGTTGAGATAATTGGGAAAGCAAAAGCTGCCCACACAAGCTGAACAAATGAAGGAATTAATTCACTCCTTCCCGTGGTCAGGCAGGTGTTCAGCTATCTCCAGGAGGGCAGGGCCCCATCACAAGTAATGGTGACTTGGGAGGACAAACATCATCACTCTGTATGTCCTCCCCATCATCCTTTGTTCCCCACTTTATATACTGACCATGACAGTATGGAATATTCCTTTGGCCTGTTGGGGTCACCTGCCCTGGCTGTGTTGCCTCCCAACCTCCCATGTACCCCCAGCTTCCTTGCCAGTCTGGCAGTCCAAAGAGCAGAAAAGTCCTTGGCTCTGTGTAAGCCCTGCTCAGCAATAAAAAAAAAATCTCTGTTTTATCAACCCTGTGTTCAGCACGAATCCAAAATACAACCCCATACCATCTACTGGACAGAACATTAGCTCTACCTCAACTGAAGCCAGCATATTTCTCAGAGACTGAAGTGGATGAAGGTAATGAAAAGTTATTTCCTCATTTAATTGTTTGCTATTCTTTTGATAGCATTTTCTTTTAGCCAATTTTTCCCTTCTTTTCAGTTTTGTAATACTTACTGCCCAGAGCCAAACTCAGTTGCATTACTGTAGGTACAGCCAATTTCACCATATGCTGTCTGTACTATCTATAGTTTGCAGAATGAATCCAACAGTAGTGACTGATGGTGCCTCATGAGACATCAAAAACTTTCCCCTAGGAATTGAAGGGAACACTCCAGTGAAGCACGGACGTGGCACAGTAACAATTTTTCTATGAGTAACCAGGTTTTCAGATGCAGCACACACTGAACACTAGATCTGAGTCTGTGTATAGTCTAAATAGTGGTGTGCAAAATTAAGGTGTTCCAAGGTGTTTTTTTCTTGGCTAGTTTATTTCTTATGATGTTATGCTTGCTTGTATTTTTGCTTCTGGGCTTAAGTTTGTTTTTATTTTATTTAATACAGCTGAGGGTATTGTCTACTACATCTAATTTCCAATATAACTCATAGAAGCTCAATCAGAAATTTTGGTGATGATAACTTATTGACAGGATACCAGTTTCTCATTCCTCATTTGTAACTATAATGACCACCAGTAAGATTGTCTCAGTTTTGATGCATGATTTAGTTATATGACCAAAAATATTATTAGTACATAATTAGTTTGATATGCATGAGTAATATGTAATTGATGATATATGTACAGTTAATCACAAATTAACTGGATGACTTCTGTTGACTCAGTATAAGCAAACTGTTTGCAGTAACCTTTCTAATGAATTATAGCTAATAGGAAGTTTAACATCTACTTAAAAAAAAAAAAAAGCAGGAGGGAAGTCAAGCAACTAAAGCAAAGAAGTGTATAAAGGATATGCAAGTTAGCCTAACTTCAATTGTCTGAAAAATTCAGCAGCAATTTATAAAACCCATTTGCAAGTACATAGGAGACGAATGTAGTACACAGCACACACAAATGCAGCTCTATGAAGAATAGGCAGGGTAAAACCAGCCTAAACCATCTAATCTTTCTACACAATGACAAATAGAAAAGAAATTATGTGTCATATAATTACATTTTTTGTAACGTATTTATTGCTCTTGGCACATGACATCGTCTTAAGAAAATAAGGGAAATGCAGTTAAATGACACTGGATGGAGTTAAGCCAGATTGGACACCCATAGCCACAGAGAAGGATGTGAAATTGTCCTCCGTAATCTTGATGTATCAGACAAAAATTAATGAGCTTCAAAATCAACACAGAAAATTCAGTATAGACAATGGGGAGACATGAAAAGGTAAGGTAGCGAATTACAGTCAGAGGTTGCTGTGGGAATCTGTCTTTAAAAAAAGTGGAAAAATGTCTATGCAGAAACACAGAGAGAACTGATTCTGCCTTAGGGCAGGGAAAAGGACCAGATGACCTCTCAATGCCTTCTTACTCCTGTTTTTCTGAGATTCTATTATGTAGGTATCTAAATTTGAATACATTATTAAAAATATTGTAATATTTTAGTTAATATTTTATAATAATACTAAAATAGTTAATACTATCCAATGAATGTTGATAATGACAATAGTATTATTTGCTTATAGGTTAAATTATTTTTGGTATTTGAATGAATATTACTGAGTAAAAGTGGCATCCATTACCTAAGATTTAATCCGTGCATCAATATTCAAAGAAAAGATTCAAGGTCACTAATTTTATTATTATTTCACAACTATAATTTTATTTCCTGATAGGCCTGTTTGGATTGATACAAAGTTTTTATGAAAAAAAGGACCAGTGGAATAGTTTCAAGGATTAAGGATGGATGTGCTCTGTTCTCTTTATTCTCAATGACATGAATTCTATTCATCTATTTAGTGTGGCAAAATAGCAAGCTTAAGTTTCAGTAATGAAGATAAGAATGTAATTCAGCTTTTTTTCAGGAGACTGATAGGCAGGATCCCATGGGAAACTTATCTGAACATTAAAGGGACTGGTGAGATCAGGTTTTCTTCTCAGAAAAACACCTTAAAACACAAGGAGGTCAATCCCAATATGAACAAGAATGTGTGGCAGAGGGCCAGCTAACTCAGTGCAGAAATCCAGAATGAGCTCAAGCCCAAAAAGAAAGTATACAGGGTGGAGCTGGGAACACTCAACTAAGGAGCAATACAGAAACACTGCCTAGGTCTCCAGCACAAGAATTAAAAAAAAACATAGTTTAGCTGATGCAGAAAATGGCAGGAGGTGTGAAAGGGAAGCAGAAACAATTCTACAGGTAATTAGAGAAATATAAGTGGCATAAAGCAAAATATGCAGCTGCTGCTGAATGTGAGAGATATTTAGATATATAGGATATTAAAAACCTTGAAGTACTCAGCATCTTATCTTCTCAGCAGTTTCTCTACCTCAAAGTATCCAAGTCCCTGTCCCTAGCAGCAGAGTACAGAGTAAGGAAGTGTTGCAAAAGGTACCAGAAGACAGCTAGTTGGAGCATGTCTTAATGATTGCTATAGCAAGTTTTACGTATACAAATCCATGAGACCAGACCACGTGGGACCAAAATGCATGAACAACATGAACAGGAGAAAAGAGGAGGATGTACTGAAGGGTAGGACTGACATTTTGCAAAGCTTGAGAAACCCAGTGAAACTCAGTGAAAATAAATGTATAGTCCTGCACCTGGAATAGAGTCAACCCATGCAACAGAAGAGGCTAGGAATGTGCTGTGCAAAGAAGTCCTGATGAGCAGAAGACTGAACACAAAAGAACAAAATACCCATGCTGACTGGAAAGAAGACATCCAGATTCTCCTAGTTCTGCTCAGTGACAGATGCAAGAAACAGACAAAAGTTACGGCAAATAAAATTCAGATTAAATATAAAGGAAAAAAAGAATGTTCATGGTAATGGTGGTCAAGCTCTGGAATCATGGAATATGTGAAATTTCCATCCCTGCTAGAAATTCTCAAATCTAACACATCTAATAGAATAGTGTAAATTCAAAACTAACTCTGCTTTAATAAGGAGCTTGGGTAGATGACCTACTGTGTCTCTTTTACCTTAATAATTTTTTCAAATAATTTTTTACATATTTTTCAAAATTTTAAGAAATTTATCTGTAATATCATGTTTGTTGATTTAACCTTAGCTTCTTCTTCCAGAAGTACCTGTTATTTCCTCCAGCTATCCTTTAACTCACACCATTTTTAAAAGCTCCCGTTGAGAATTATTTCCTTTACATGTTGTACTGGTTTTCATGTCAGTCACTACTTGGCCATGTTGTGATTATTTTTTTACATTTCATTCCTTTTGAACAACTAATCATTTTTTATTGCACTTTTCTGAACTCCCTGTGATTTGTTAATACATATATGATATTGTGATTCCCAGAACTGAACTTATTCTTGCAGGAGCAATCACACTGGGGTCATATAAAACGGAACTATTGTCTGCCTGCTGTGTGACATCAATGTGACAGATTCCTTGGTTTCTAACAATAATTCTTGCTTTGCTTTAAATAGGAAGAGGAGTGATCATTTCTGTATTTTCGCAAGGCTGGAGCATAAATACAGACATGCACAAACATGCAAAAACACTCAGATATGCACAGGCATACACAGATATACAGAGTTGAGAGAGATTGAACTAATTTCTATCTAACATCTCCTGTGTAAAATGATTGCTACAGGAGGGGAAAAAACCCAAAAAATCAGAAACAGAAAACTAATAATCTCTTGGACTTTTTGCAATAGGAAAAATGGGGGAAATGGCTAGAAATAACAGTGATTAACAAAACCAATCAGAAAAGATGTAGGAGTATATCAGTCATTGATTCATTTCCCTTGAATGGTGCACCTGGTCCTACAGTGATATGGTGAGATGCATTCGAAAATCTTTCAATATGACAGTAAATTATAACACTTTTTGATTAAATAAATCATAAAGTATAACTGAGCATGACCTGAAGGAAAATATCTTAGGATACAGAGGGTAGAAATGTTCTCAAAATCTGTCTGCACTTAAAGCTCAACTCTGCCTCACTGAAAGACTATCGTCTGGTTTCAAACTAGCAGTGTCAGATAAACTATTCCTTCTGTTTTAACACAATTTTCTTACTCTGGTCTTGATAGTTTGAGAATTTCTCTCAGACTGTCCCAAGAGAATCATCTTCACAGCAAAAGCTTCTGACTCCACTTCACACCTGACTCTCAGTGAGATGAAGCGTAGACTAAAGGATCTTGCTCCCCCTCGATTATATTCCTAAATGAAATATATTTCAGACAAGTCCACAGGAGAAGGTTATGAACTACAAGCAAGAAATGAGTTCAGAGGGTAAAAGTGGCAATTATTTTTCTACATGAACAAAAATGAGAAAACTATTGGCCTTTTCCTTAAAAACATATCACAGTTTCTGATGCTTTCTCATGCCAATTCTGATGCTTTTCTGGTCTTTCCTCACATAAGTATCCCAAATCCCCTAAAAAAGATCTGACAAGCACCAGTTTTTTATATGACCACCTGACTAATGTTTTTAAAAGGAAATGTCTAGAAAGCATTTAGTGCAAATAATTCTTTACAAATGAAACAAAACTTGATAATCTATGTGGTGGTATTTACCCCTAGCTTCTTATTTACCCATTTAATAATCACAATTTGTGTCTTCAGGAAATTCAGTTGGAACATAACCTGCTTAAAAACAAATCTGGACTGCATTCCATGTCATAAACTTACAATCCTTGAAACCAAAAGGAGGACAAAAAAATTATTTTGAAGGGGTTTTTGCATGCATTTTATCTGCCAACAACTTTGTGTTTATCAGCTGAGCCTAAAGGGGTACACAGTGAAATTAATTTCTGCAACCAGAGCTATTATGGCTAAAGGCAGATCAAGAAGCTGACCTGGAGAAATGAGGGACCAGTATGTCTCTTTCCAAGCATCTCTACCACTGAAAGACAGTTTTCTCAAGCTAAAGTCTCATCTTGCCTTGTTGAAGAGAGATTTTAATTCAAAAGAAATTATTCAGATGTAACTAAGTGTCTTCAGATGGGATCTAGTAGTGTAGTTGATGAATGTCCATTTGACCCTTTCTGCTCACATTTGGGTTAATATTCTTCCTGTGCATAGTTTTTCCCCAAGTTATTAAATATATATCTTTGGCTATATATCATCACCATACTTGTAATTTTAACTTCTCGCTTAGGTGTATGAACTTCACTATTAACATGTACTAACAGACTTCTAGATGATTGCTGAAGAAGAGCACAACGGAAAAAAAGCATGTAGAAGAGCAATATCTTCTCTAGTACTTTGTGTCTATATTATATGGTATACCATATTTTTCAGTTATTCCACAAGGAATTTCAGCCATAGAAATGTATCTGCAGCCTAACTTGCCTGCCTAACCTTTTGATTTTATTCCTTTGCATAGACAGTTTCAGTTTTCTGTTTAATGTAATCATTTAACTTGATTTTTAAAAAGCAATCTCCCCTTTCCTTATAGTTTTATTTTCTTTTTTTTTTTTTTTCTGGATACATCACTTCTGTAAAAAAACGCTAAGTGATTAAAAGTCCCCTTACTTCAAACATGCATTTTGCTGACTGGTTTCACCTGCTTTCTGTTTGGAAACAGAGGAAGGTTCCATCAAATTTCCCACTCATTTGGACTACATGACACCAGACAGAAAATTTTTGGCTTGTGTTGGAGTATGTGCATGCCATTTCTTGCATATTATGTCACTGATATTTCCACAAATGTAATTTTTCAAAAAAGATATATATATATTTATTTTCCCCTAATATAAACTAATCCAAAGGCATGTTGAGTGATCACAACATGTATGACAACATTCCCAAAAATGCTTGCAAAATAAGGCACTAGAAACTACCATATGTTACTCATTAAAATGCTGGTACTAGTGAGATTACAAACATATGATCATCAGTTTTGATACTAAAGGTCATTACTGTGTATTTTTTTTTTTTCAAAAAAGCTTTATTTATCCTGTTTTCCCACTGAAAACAAAGAGGTTTCAGTGAGTGTTATTTACGCTTTGTGACAAAGGATAGGCCTCTCTTTGAACTGGAGTTCGCTTTACATGCACAGACAGACAATAATATACAGGGCAAACAGAATTAATTATAATGCCAGATATGAATTTTAATGCATGAACATAATCTTACATTTTTTTGATAAGTATTCTTATTCAATGCTAATAATCAGCATCTTTTTTTCTAATGATGGGGCTCCCTAATCTCTTTTCAACAGCACTCTTGCTAATCAACATGAAACAAACCACCAGCTTATTCAGAGAACAACCATGTCTCTGTGGTCTGATAGTAATGGAGTCTGACAATAGGTTATAAACCAAACTTTGTTGAGGCACTAAGAAAGAGGAGCAGCAATGCAGCCAAGTGGTGATTCACCTGATCTCTGAGGGCCAGCAACAATGCCATGGCTCTGGTGGACTAACAGGAACTCAATGTCAAGTCAGTCATGCAAAAGAATTTTGAATGCGGATGAGAGTTGTGTCACTCCTTGGCTCCACCAACCTGAGCGTGAGCCGAGAGAATCACACCTTACATGGCAGTAGCATGACTACATGTCATCTCAGATGATGTGGGTGACATCCTGCCTACATGACAATGGGGGCAGGCTGTCAGATTGCAAGAAAAGAGAGACTTGAACAAAGAGAAAAAGCTTGCAATAAAGACACTCCTATAAAATTTCCAACAGTTCTCTGCTTTTGCTGTATTGTCAAGATTAGATCTAGAGGTACATTTTCTACAGCACCAATAGATATCCATCTAGAAACTTTAGATGAGTTCTGTTCATTTTTCCAAACAATAGCCCCTGGTTCATTCATTGTTCTTTAATAGGAACTCTTTGTGAAATGAAACTGCTACTTGCCAATACTTGTCAGACTTCTAGACAAAATATCCATGAAGGACAATATTGGATATGGGCATAAAATTTATAGAATAGCATTTTATGAACACAACATTTATGAGAATTAAGTAATAATATTTTGCCCCATTTAAATTCAAACTAAGGTATGAGTGTAGAAAAGTTAGTCCAATTATCTACTGGTATATTTTTATTTTGCCATTGGTGGGAATGTGCTTCTTCAATAAAAGCAAATAAATCTGTGGTTTGTAATTATGCCTCCTCAAAGTGTCATAATCTGTTTTTCTGTTTGTTGCTCTCTGTCTGACAGAACAAAACAATACACAGCAGCTATTTATACTTTTAAAGCCCATTATCATTGCACTATGCTGGACTTGAGGCCCCCTGTCCATCTGATTTACCTACACCTTCAGTCAGGGTGAAGAACTGGAGCAGAGCTCTAGCTGCAGTCTTATTAGAGCCAAGCAGTGCAGAAAGATTAATTTACATACCTTACGCATAACACTTCTGTTTCTCTAACTCAAGACAGTAGAACATCACGACATACTCAGTATGAAATCTACAGCCAGTGGCACAGGATTGCATCCAAGTGGATTTCCAGTACCTCCAGGAGAACCCACAACCTTTTTGGGCAGCCTGGTTCAGTGCTCTGTCACCTTTGCTGTAAACAAACTTTCCGTCATATTCAGATGGAACTTATGGCCATTGCACCTTGTCCTAACCTTCCAAATTTTCTTTGTTATATGTTTTAAGTTTATCTGTTTGTCTGTTTTCTGATCACTTCCCCAACTGAGCATTTGTGAAAAGTTTCTTCTGTATTTCAGCATTTAAATCATTCAAGAAAAGCCAGAACTATACAAGATATGAGAAAACTTCTGCAGAACCTGCCTAAGTACTACCTTTTGATTTGATAGCAAATCACTGTTTAAGGCTTTTTGGGCACATCTGATAATTTTGCACATCTATAATACTAATCATCTTAATCTTATCTTTTGCTCATAAGTGTCACATGAAGCAGCTTCAAAAGATTTTGTAAATTCAAAATATCTAACATATACATTTCTTCTCCTTTATCTGTAAGAGTGTTCTCCTATCACAAAAAGGAAATTAGATTATTCTGACAAGCTTTGTTCCCAAGAAATCTGTGCTTGCAGTTACTCTACTCTTAACGTTATCTCTAGGTGCTTATAAATTGTTTGAATATTTGTTCCAGCTTTTTACAAAAGAAACTAAATCTAACTCACAGATAATTCTCAATTCCCACTTTTTCACCTTTTTGAAGATGAGAACCGTGATTTTCCTTTTTTTCCTAGCTCTCCAAAACTTCATAACCTTTCATGAATTCTGTATGGTTTCAGCAAGTCTTTAAAGTTTTCTGAGTAAAATTCAATTGGACTATCCAGCATAAAACTTCTAACTTACGTTAGAGCTCTTTAATGTACTTTCCTTTCTCCAGACTGAATCTTTACCCCTTTCTTGTTGATTATGTGTCAGCTGCCTGATCTCAGACAATCCTTTTAGCAATATCTGAAGCTAAAAAGAACATTAAAAACTTCAGCATTCTTGGTATCATAATCAGTTCCTTCTTCTGTTCAGCGTTTCCCTTTATCTTCATCTTGATACTAACATGCTTACTGAATGTTGTCTTCCTGTTGTTCTTTATAACTCTTGTCAGTTGTGTCTTATTTTACATCTTTGTCTTTTACAAATTTTTTTCCACACATTTTGTCCTTAACAATTTGACCTCTTTTTCTGTGTTCCATATACTCCGTTCATGCAATTAAAATCCTTAAAGAGTCAATACTTTACCCAAGTTGTGCTTTTTTTCTAAACTTCCTATCCTTTCAGTATTTGTAGTCTGTGATTATGCTTTTAATATAGTTTCCTCATTAAGCTTCCAAATTTCTTATTCTTTGGACTTGTTTCTCACAGAATGTAAGTTCCCAAAACTCTTAATTATTGCTCTAATAAATTTGCATGTTCAAGGTTTATTTAATCTAACGTCTGAGAGTCAGGAGTTTTCCCCAAGGGAAATCTATAAAGGCAGTTGAAAGCATTTTAGCTTTCCCTGTTCTGTGGGCTTTGACCTATTTCCCACAACTACCCAGACATTTTCATATAACAAATCCCCTGCTATTGAACAACATACCCTGGATCTCTCCTGCTCTCTTGCTGTGACACACTGTAATTTGTTATTACCATTGTTACTGGTCTTATTATTTTTTTTCTAAGGGACCAAGAATAATCTTGGGGGTTAGAGTTATGAAGAAATATGTGAAGGAAATGCTTAATTATGGCTCTTAGTCATAATTCTCCAGGGATATTGACATTAGGGCCAATGGATCTTCATTAGTTGCTGTATCTTCAACATTAAATAAATGTGTGCAGTTGTTAATTTTCTTTGTATTTTTCATTAAAATTACCATTCAAATTTTTACCTCAGTATAAAATACTTGTACAGAGAGGTCTACTATCTAATGAGTTCTTCAACATTTGTTAACCAATTATTTGTGCTAAACCAGAGAACCATAATTTGTTCCTTTTATAAGTCACCTTTATACTCTCTCTCTGAAGATAACTAGAAAATAAAAAGAATTTTAGGAAAGCAGACCTTTCTGCTGAAATGTGAAAAATGTAAATTATGGGTAGCTGATATCATGGGTAGCTGATACCTATACCTATACTGCAGTTGGATTTATACGGTGTCTTTTTTGACCAGGACTGAGATACTGAGAGGAAAGAAAAAACAAACATCTGAAATATAACTTCAATAAAATTAAATAACAGTTGAAGGTCTTCTTATCCAATTCAGAAATATCCAACCCAAAATGCAACATCTACTTGATGGAGAAATTGTACTCATTATCAGATAGCCATATGGCTTATTTCAAATCTATTTGTGAAGAAGGGATACTGCCACAGAGAGTTAATTGCATATGATCCTCCTAATGTAATATGAATCACAATAACAATCCTAAATACCCGTTATAGTAAGAGCAGTGAAATGGAACTTGAAATAAACAGTGCAATGAGTGCATATCAGTTAGCTTGAAAGGATAGGAGCTTTCCGGTGGAGGAAGAGCGACCAAACACAGTATCTATTAAAGAACCATTAAATGTGAATATAAAGTGTCTCCCTAAAGCCAAGTGCAACTATTTGCCATATGAGTGGGAAAAAACAAATACATAGCTTTGTTGCCGTAGGCTGGGTTCCCATTAATTTCCTAAGTTTCTCCCCTGTACGATTCTTAGGCATCTAATAACATGGTTGAACTCAAATTGCAGCCTTACTTCAGTGCAGGAACTACTCTGTCTCTATTCTGTGCATATTGTCAGTAGACTTGTTCAGCATGCCTTCCCACAGTGAAATCTGTTCACATTTTGAAAGTGGCCAAAGTATTCAACTGTTGCTGGAGAAGAGGGATAGTCTGTCAGAAAGAAATACAGACAAGACAATGAGAATCCATCATCACCACTTGAAAAAGATTTTTTTAAAAAGAGTATATCTTTTTGTCAGGGAAGGTAGGGCAGACATGGAATGGCTTTCTTATTCCTGTCAACACAATATGTACAAGCACAAAACTTGGGGGCATTTCTGGCCTCAAATTCATGCTTTCCATTTAAATAGTTGTCTTATATTTTCAACTGGTTCTTCACCCAGGCAAAAGGACACATCCACAGAGACATCTTTAAGTGAGTGAGAAAGGGAACCAAGGAAACATATTTGTGAAGAATAATCTGATATTGAACATGGATTAGTAACTAGAGGAATACTCTCTTTCTGCTGCATTTATGCTTGTGTCTTCACAGATATTTTATACAAGTAGCTTGATTAAAACTGTTGTGCAGTAAACCGATTCATATTAGTCATGCTAGACAGTAAAGGCAAGCAAATTTATTTTCTTAATAATGTTCATTCTTACAGAGGACATTAGGGAGACATTAGGGATATTATTCTGCAATCAACACCTTTGTGATCTGGTTTGTTCCATTGTATCTTCCTGTATCTTCTTTTCACAGGACTTTATAGCACAAAATAGGAACAAATTGCTTATACACAAAGCTGTATTTAAGTGAAACCTTTTAAGTATGATTTCTTTGAATAATTAAATAGTCATGATAAAAAAGGATGCTTCTTTAAGAAAAATGATTTCTTATTAAAATGTCAATTTCATCAAAGTTTTTACCTTGAAGAATAAAATAAAAGATAAACATTTATTTTCTGACTCTCACTCGATGACTGCAATACATATTATGCAGATAATATTGAGATATGCCTCATTGTCTACTGAGGAAATTATACAAGATTTTAAAGGGATATCAAAAAACTAAATATATCCACATTTTCACTTAGCCTCTGAAAATGCTCAAAGCAGATTTCAGGTAAAATATTGAAATAGGTAAGCTCTTCACAGCAATAGATATATGGAACAGGAGAATAAATAACACACAAAATTATGACTATATATGTTATACTTTGACTCAGGAAAATAGATCTGCCTAAAATATACAGCTGAATTTTGAGATCCAGCTGTGAAAATATTTCACCCATGTCCAGCAGTGGTTTGGTTTTCAAGGCGCTCTCTCTCCCTCAAATCAAACAGGTGTGTATAGGTAGCATGCAGTATGAAAGTATGGAAAAAAGAAAAGGAAAACAATTATAATTTATATTTAAATTTGATGTAAACTATGTGATGAAAATTCACTTCTTTAGTGAGGAGTTTATCTTTAAAAGGGGTTGCAGTTTCATTCAGAAAGGAGTCAAAATTCTGTCTTTCACCACATTATCCAAAGGATGCAAGAAAATGTCTTAGGAAAACTAGGCTTCTTCCAAATTGTCACACCTAAAAGACCCATAAATATTGCCAATCCATGGAAACACTTGCAGCTAGGTTTGTCTGACTTATTATATGTGTCTACATTGAGAAAACATTCACTTGCTGTAAGTGTGTCTATCTCTTTTCATTGAGTATAAAAGCAGCTAAGGATTAAACATTGATGTTGTTCAAATCTAGATTAAATACATCTAGTTTGGAGTATAAATGGATTACTCAGAGTTAATACCAGTTAACCACCTATGTAAACACAGATAACTGCTGTTGTGTCTAAGTGTTGTTAAGAGTGAGAATAAATTAAAAAGCAAAATATGTGCCTGAAGTTAGATTTAAGCTCCGAGGCCCTTCCTAGGTCCACATATTCAGCCCATGAAGATAAAACTACAGCCTAAGAAGGCATCAAGAGAACAATCTATAGGTTTTGTACTGCAACTATCTTGTGGAATGGTGGAGTAATTTTTTGTAACACATTAGCAGTTCATGTATGCTAGCATCCAAGTTATCTGCAAAAATTTCTTTCAGCCATTCGTACATTGCCTGCCAGCCTCTTGGAGTTTGGGATGTAACTGGATTATGAAGTTTCTAGTGTTTTGTTTCATTTGGAGACTGTATTTTGGGATACTTAATTCCATCTTCTCCTGGAGAAGGTCAAACATTAAAACCATTTTTGCGCCAGTATTTCCAGGTATGCTCAGAACTTGGCTTCATTCACATAACTTGATTGTAACTCCAGTGTTCTTCACAGATTTATTATGTACCTAATTAAATAGTGTATGAACTAAATGGAACTAAACAATCAGCTCAAATCTCCTCTAAATTCCCTGTGCTGCTGTGTAACCATAATCCACAGTAATTGTTATTATATTTGATGAAATGGCCGAAAATTATTCATATAGTATATCACTGTTGAAACCAAAGCTCTTTGTTTACAGCTTAGTGCCAAAGGGACAGGAAGAGCTGCTCTGGCAAGCTGCACGGCAGTGAGGTGTTTGAGACTGAAAAGTTTGCACAGGATGGAAATGGTTTAAGTCTTTACATACCACCTATAATGAACACCTCCTAGAACCTCTGCAGCTGGACCTTATTTTCATCTCAGAGAAGTCTTCGTGGCTCCCTACAAAACAGGCACTTCATCTGTGACATGGAATGGGAGCATCGGTCTGGAAACAAACTGAGACACAAAACTATATGACACATAAAATTAATTGTATGTTATTGATTCCTAAACAATATGTAGTCATTTCACATAGCTTAAAAACTAAACATGCAATTTAAGATTTTCGTCTTGCTTGTTGACAAAATCTGTCAACAAAAACATATGAGTACCTCCAGAAAACAGTAAAAAGCAATTTACTTTATCTGGCTTCACATCTATGTTCAAAACAGAGGTACTGGAATGGATGTAGCTTTTAATCTTGATTGGTCATTAAACAAGCTTAGATGAATACATTGTTTCTTTATTGGGTTAGCTGAACTAAAGGTAAATGAGATAAATCCCAGCACCCAACTGAAGTGTAATGGGAACTGGAGCAATTTTTTTTTTTCAAACATTTTAATTCCTATTCTTACACCATGATGCTCTTTAAAAGCTATATCATGCTAGGGAAATTTGATTCTCCATTTTGTCTAAGCTAACCACCTTCTCAAAATACAAGAAAACCCCTCCACCTTTTCCACAGTCCAGGGATTCAATAAAGGGAGGGTGCTTGACCACAGTATAATGGGTCATCTTTCAGATTTTCAACACAGATTGCTGTGCTGGCAAAGAAGGAGGCAATTGCAAAATGTCAAAAGCAGACAAGACAGAAGGCCAGCTTGGCTGAGCGGGGATCTTCTTTTGAAACTAAGGCAAAAATACTCAAACTTATATGGCCAATGGAGGCAGGGTCAAGTGACGTGGGAGGAATATAGAGATGCTGTCCACCATTGTAGGGAGATTTGTGTGGCCAAAGCTCAACTGGAGTGGAAACTGCCCAGAAATGTATGGGATAATGAAAAATTTAAGATAAAATCTCCTGGAAGATCTGATATATGTTTGAATGTGCTACAAGTTTATCACAGAGGAATGAAAAATAGAAAATAACTTTTTAGGTGATACAGTCCACTCCTTGCTATTACTGTGTTTCAAATTTACAGGACTGAGGTGTTGTTTTCTGTGAGTTTTGCTAACTCCAAAATCCCCGATGTTGATTTAAGGTTGCTTGTTTAATATGTTTAAATATACAGTGTATATACAAACACGTTTAAACAAACATATGGGGGATTTCAGCACAATGAGTTCCTGCTAGAGTATTTGGCAGATCTCTTCTCCTCCTACAGTCAGGCTGTTCTATATAACAGCCTTAAATCTCTCCCAGTACAGTAAATTATACCAACATCATCTTGCATTACTGAAATTTAAAGTTCCTCTTTCAGTTTCTTTCAGGTGTGCATGATTTCTCCCTCTAATGCACATGTAAGGTGTCTCAGCTTCTCTCCCATGCTTTGTCTCACCTCTTGCCCAACACACAGAGAAACACTTACTCACCTAACAGGTTTTTCAGTGGCCTGAGATTTTTCAAAGCTCTTTTGCCACAGAAATCCTCCTTCATTCACCCCAAGTTTTGTGGGTTAATTTAGTACCAGCTTAACCTACTTTTCATCTAAAGAAATGGTCAGAAACTGAGGTGCCTAGACAATAAGTGAGTAGCCAGGGAAACATCTGAGAGGAAGAAATGGAGTGGTCTCTCTGGTGCACAGCTTTGAAGAGCCAGAAAAATGGGTTTGGATATTGACTGAGTTTTCCTCATAGCCATTAGTTCCAAAATAAGGAGTAACATCAAGATATTGTTTCCCTCACAGAAAATTGCCAGAAGTCTGTAGATGTCATATTGAATGAACATTTCCAAGTTCTCTTTAAAATGGAGTGTTGTGATTCAGACATAAAATTCTGAAAGGAGCAGATACTGGGTTCAGCTGATCATCCTGAATGACAACTCATGAGCAAACAGCACAAGTACTGTGAGACATCTTCCATTTGTATTTATATCAATACACAGAAAAAAAATCATGACACTCACTGTACAGTCTTATAATTAAAAAACGAAAAAATGACAGCATGTTTATCTTTGCTTATTTAAATTGCCTCAGTCAAAGTCAATATGATAAGCAAACATATACCATGATGAGTAGGGGTTGCACATTCTGAATTGTGATCAGATAAGATCATCAACAATTTCTGAAGTACTAAGAAAATACATTTAATAAAACATGATGTGTCACCAAACAAGGTGACATGAACAGGGACAGAAAACAAGATTATAAAGGTTAACAGTTATAATTGTTTACATATTTTTAGAATTCATTAAAAAATACACTAAATTCAATTTTTTATTAGGACATAACTGCTCCACGGATTCCAGTTTGGCCATGACAATACACAACAGTAATATTTTTACTGCTAATAACGCCCATCAATTAAAATGTCACTGTTCTCTTGCTGGACTTCGAATACTTCAGTCTTATGAAAAGAGTATACCCAATTTTTTTTTTCTCAGTTTAATGTAAGTCATACAAAACTGGTTAGCAAAAATCTTTCCTGAATTGTAATTGTGGGTAAGGAAATAGAGTTTCTAATAATTTATTTCACTGGAAATAAAAGCATTCAGGCAAAGTTAGACCCCCTTGAAATTTTTCCCATTGCATTACTTGGTATTAAAAAGTGGGCTTTTACCTTTTCTTATTCAAACAAATATTGCAATCATTGTCCCCATTTAAACTATAGATGTAAACTGTTGACCCAGTTTTATCCTTATTGTTATACCACAGGCTGAGAGTTAAGTTTAAAATATCTTTATGTGTATACGCATGAATATGTGCTCTTGAATCTATGTATGTGTGTGTGTGTACAGTGCAAAATTACAAACTAAATAAGTGAGAAACTGAAAATTGCCAGTATTCTATTCAGCTGTTACCTGCTTCCTGAAGATAGTCACCTTGCAATAGAAGGCTAACCAGGCTCCTCCACTGTAAACATCTGCTTTTATTAGTTAAGCTCATCAACAGAAGTTAGGTGCAATTAATGTATGCAGCTTTAATGAAACATACAAAACAGCAATTATAGCCATAATTATAATATAATTAAATTGCAATCATATAATCAAAGTTAGCTACATAAAAACTTTGCCTTTGAAACTACTCAAAAGAGCATTGTACCCTTTTTTACTGTCTCGTAGCTTCCTCTTTGTACCTTTTTTCCAAGTACATAGACAGACAATAGTATAAATTTAATAGGAAAGAACAACAACATACAAAACTTACGTACTTAACTTAATGGCCTTGCATGGGTTTTCACTGCATTTATTTTGTACTGAGCAAAAACCTACCAAAGTGCAGATACACTTCTATCTGTGGCCTTGTCAAATTTCATTAGGAAAGCAAGTTTGGGTCTGGTCAACACTGAGGCAGCAGACCTCCAAGGATACACCAGGTGCTGCAGGAAGTGATATTACAGGTTCCATAAACAGTGTCTTCTAATTTGATCTCATAGCAATGTTAAGTGACACTGTGATTTCTAGATGCTGCCATTGGAGGATGTGATGGGATATCTACTGTTTATGAATACCAAATAAGGTTTAGCAGTCTTTTATAAGACAAGGAAGAAAAATACTTAAAATTCAATGGGTCAGTATACCTATAAGGAAAACTGGTTGTTTACTTCAGGTGTTTGGGTGACTTAATCTATTCTTGTTCCTGCCTAGTGACCTGACCATCCATTCATGTCTTCTCTGTTCCTGGAGGTGAAAAAAAAAATGACTATAACCCTTTAATGAACAGGAAATAGGCATTTGGTTTTGTTTTGTTTTTTATTTCCTCCCACTCTGTGCAAAGAAAATAATATTTAGATGGTAATGTCATCTTCTGTGTATCTCTCTCAAGTGTTTTGGATCTTTTTCATTTACTAACTGGATGCAGTTAGAAAATGCTTGACAAACTTCTTACTTCTTCAGAACATGATTTTTTTTTAAAAAACAAGACACATCAATGTTAGACATCTTTAGTCCCAGGGCTGTTTGGTTATTACTAAGTCATATATTTTCTCCATAGGTCTGCTTTGGATATAAAGTGGAAATCAAATCTCATCTATTTTTCCTGGTTTATTTATCTTTTGAATTTTTTTCTTTTCATTATTTTTTTTGTTGTCTCAACTGACCGCTGAGAGTCACAGAGTCTAGCTTTGAAGGCAATTTTTACTTTAGTTAAACAAGAAAACATAATAAATATTAGAAATTTTTATGGCTTTGTACTCTTATTTGAATGAAAGCTATGAGCTGAAACAGGAAGAAAAATCAGCTTTGCATAATAAATGAATGGTTTATATCAGGTTTGAAAACCAGAAAATCACCAAGTCTTCTTTTACTGTCAAGAATTTAGGTAAGAAGACAGTTGCTGGAAGTTATAATCCAAGACCGAATTTCAGGAAAATGTAGTCTCACAGAACTCTTCAAAGTTTTTTCTCAAGTATTCATGTCAGAGAGAGTCTTGTTACAAGACTAGTAACAGGGTTAAAACACCAGGATGGGACCCATGATGCCCATCTTCTACACTGATTTTTTTTACCCTATCCCATTTAACTTTGAAACTTCACTCATAAAACTTCTAGCGCTTGAAGTTCCTACCGTGTATTAGATTTATATGCGCACAGCTTATAAACCAGGAGCAGCTGCAAATCATTTGCAATTAAATATGCTAAAGATGAGTATAGGGGTGAGACAGTAAATTAATTTGCAGGTTAAAGATTCTTATGGTTTTTGTTTTGGCTTTGGGATTTTTTGGCTACCCCAAAACCCAAAGCCCAAAAGGATACCCATGCTGGAAGAGTTTGCTCCTGGAGGACTGTGCCCTTTTGAAGGGATCCGCACTAGAGCAGCTCATGAAAAACTGCAGCCATGGAAAACATGTGATGAACTGACCAGAGCCCCTACTCCCCATCCCCATATGCCACTATGACAGAAGGAGGTAGAAAAAATCCTGAGTGATGTTGAGCCTGAGAATAAGGAAGCGTTAGCTGGAAGGTGTTTTAAGATTTGTTTTGATTTGTCATTATACTGCTCTGATTTGATTTGCAATAAATGAAACCAATTTTCCCAAGTCAATTCTGTTTTGCCTGTGACGGTAATTGTTGATTGATCACTCCTGGTCCTTTTCCCATGAGAATCTTGGTTTTTTTTTCCCTCCCCTGTCAAGCTGAGGAGGGGAGTAGCTTTATTGGGCACCTGGCAAATAGCCAAGGTCATCCCACAACTGTAGTTTTTATTTTTTTCTATAACGCTACTTTTTTTGATCTCTTTACATGCAAATCTGTACTACTGACAAAAAACCTGTTATTCTGACCAGAACTTGTTTTTCTGATACAAATCTCTGTGTGAGGAACATTTTCTCTGTGACATGTCAAAATTATAGATATTCTCATTGTAAATGGATCATTTAAATACTACCGTGAAACATTAAAGAAGCATTGAAGCACTGAGCTAACGATGATTCGCTGATTTTTCCCTAAACAGCATCTTACCATTGTAGTTGCACTTTACCTTTTTATTTATTCATAACTGAATTGCAGAAGATATTAAACTAAAGTGAGAAGTAAAATGGATATCTAGTCACATGAGGAAACATCTCTAACTACCAGTGACCCCTGCGATTTTGGCATCTTTGATTCATGGATCTTACTTACCTGTGAAAATTATGAGTTACCCTCATCCCAAAGCTGTCCTTTAAATAATGCAGAAAATATTTTCAAGCTCATAGCTTCTTTGAATTAAGAACATCCTGTATTTGAAGTACTAAGCAGATGTTCTCTAAAGAAACAAAAATAGCATGTTCTTCTTCAGCCTGAAAATAGGAAACTAAGGCAATGAGGTTTTGACTGCTTTTTTTTCAGAGTAATACATAACAACCATGTTTAATATGTCTTGACACCCTATATGATCTGCTAGATCTCTTGTTCTCTTAGTGCTGACAGATTGTGAAAAAAAAGTCAGATTTTTGAAGTTGCCTAAATATAATACATTTCATAAATTACTTTCAGACAAATTATTATAAAATGAAACTGAAAATGAGTATTTTTAGATTAGATGTTAGAAATAAATTCTTTACTGTGAAGTTGGTGAGGCACTGGAACAAGTTGCTCAGTGCAGTGGATGTCCCATCCCTGAAAGTGTTCAAGGCCAGGTTGGATGGTCTAGTGAAATGTGTGTCTGAACATGTCAGGAAGGTTAGAACTAGATGATCTTTAAGATTGCTTCCAACTGAAGTCATTCTATGATTCTATGATTCTATGATCCTGTTCAATTTTTTTAAAAGAAGAAATTTTCTGTGATGCACAGTTCGCACTACCATCACTTTTACAAAACAATGATAAATGATCCTTACAAATGCTTTGCATGTGAAGGCAAAATAAATAATTTCAAAAGGCATATCAGTGAGTTTGTGCATGCCAATTTCTTACAGAACCTGATATCTGAAGATTTTTTGGAAAACAGCCTTTCTGTTATCATCAGCAACCAGCTATTAATAGAGACCAACCACTAAAGTAAAAATTCATAAATGTGCACAGGATGTTGCTGACTGTCCAATAAAATCATTATTTCATATGTAATGTCTATATAATTCATTGCTAATCCAAAATGTTTTGTGAAGCAATCATTTTAAAAGCAAAATATAAAATACCAATGAAGTCACAAGAGCAAATGCTGAATAATTCCAGTTTCACAATAAAAGAAGAGAAATTAGCAGAAGAAATTAGTGCTAGAGTAAAATGGCATTAAGCTTATTTTATGTTTAGTTTCATAGTTTTCATAGGCTAGGCAATTCTAATGATACCTTTTAATTCTTCAAACATACTGCAACAATGCAAGATTCCTTGCCAATTTCATTACAATATTTCATGAAGAAAGTCTGATATCCTAAAACTTTTCTGCTAGGAATCAATGAGTAGGTCTACACCTATTCTGCAAGACAATAGTGCACACTGTTCCAAAAAATAGGAACACAGGAGGAAAAAAAAAGACATGATAATAGAGCAGAAAAGAAATGATCAAACAAAACTTTGCACTGTAATATGCTTACTTAGACAAAAAAATATTTTTCTGCATACAACGTGTAAAGACACAGAGATCAGGCTTGATATTGATTTCTGGTGTTGAAAATATAGGCTATGATGTACTCCTACACTAGACTTTGGGGATGAATTTTATAAAATAAACTTTTCATAAGTCTTGTGAAATTCTTATTTGATGTGTTTTCCCTCAGCTTGTGGGCTGTTGAACTTTTATTCAACCCAGACAACCACTCATTTTCCTGAACATTAATATGTACTATTATTCAGTATGCCCTTGAGTATGTCTTGTGGTTTCTGCTGTGACTTGAGAAGGACACAGAAGTGTATCATGTCACACCTAGCAGCTCAGGGTGAATTCTTCTGATATCCTAGGGCATCTCATACAGTACTAGATGCCTGCATTTGGAGATGTACATCTGCCTTTAATGTCTTTCACAGTTCTCCTTCACAGACAGTACAACCTGTATTGGTTAGCCATGGGCTGGTGGAGCAGAATAAAATTTTTTGGTCTGTGTAAATTTCTGCACTGGATAGATGGCAAAGAGAAGGTGCTGAGTATCACAGACATATGCAGACTGAATTACCTCACATTTTCAGGGGAAGTTTCCCTTGTTAGCTTGTTGTTTGCTTGTGTATTGGATTTTTTTTTGTACTTTTTAATTTTGTTAATCTTTTTTCCCAGAATCAAAAATAGCAGAGTTCTAGAGCATTATTTGCTCTTTCAGGTAACATTAATAGTCACATGTTCCAGCACGGAGTGAAATTCCCCCAGTATATTTCACCTAGCTTTCTGTGCTTTCTGAACTCTCTTCTGCTGCCTAATTTTCTATTTTAATGCAATAATTTCCTTTTAATATAAAGGAAATTACAAGAAGAAACTTGCAGTCTCAACCCACCTGAGGACTGTCATAGTCTCACAGCAGATGCTGATCTCTCTTCCCTGCAAGGTGTAGGTCAGATTAGTACCTGGTGTTAGATAAAATTTGTTTAGGACCTAGGGTTCCTTTCTCTGTTGCTTAAAATTTCATGTCCTTTTATGTTAAATTTCTCATTTTCTCTGCACAAGAGCAAACCTCAAATAATCTAATATAATGGAATGGATAACAGGAAAAAATATAAGGCTATTTTTCCTAGAATTTGAAGTCTGCATTGTCCAGGTTTTTTACTTGATTTCTTTCATTAAAAAGGTATAAATAAGTCCTTTGTCTTCATGCTCAAAGAAGGCTGGTGGAAAGTAATATTCAGAAATCTCCTTAATTTATAGACACATGTGGAAATGATTTAGCTTTCACTGTGGGCTACGGGTAGAAAAGTAATAAAATAATATATACTTAATCTCTACCACAACACAAAAATTCAATAAGAAAGAGACTAATTGTGCAATGTTGTTTTCCAGGTGTTACATAGTCTTTATAGCCAACAAGCAGCAATCTTTTTCTTCATACAGGAAACTCAAGTATTAGTATAATATATGTGTTCATTTAGAAAAATAGTAATAATTTTTAAAAAAAGAAGAAAGAGGTGAGGATGTAC
The DNA here is from genome assembly GCA_013400955.1 of Drymodes brunneopygia. NCBI lineage: Eukaryota > Metazoa > Chordata > Aves > Passeriformes > Petroicidae > Drymodes > Drymodes brunneopygia. Next base: position 44,953 of record VZTZ01023275.1, read on the forward strand.
TTCAGGTATCAGAGCAGAGGGTCTCTTTGCAGTCTTTTGACAAGACCATGTTGAAGGAGGTTGTTTCTTCTGCAGTACATGAAGAACTGTGATGAAGAAGATTGCAGCCTGTGGAGTCCCCTATGTCAGAGCTGGTGGACAGGTCCTGAAGGAAGCTAAAGCCCATGGATACCCCACACCAGACCAGGGAGAAAGTCTGAGGAAGAGGGAGCTTCAGAGAAGAGCTGTTATGGACTGATCACACACCCCATTCCCTATCTGCCTGTACTGCTCTCTGTGGGGGTAAAGGGTTAAAGCTGAGCTTCAGGAAAAGTGAAAGGAGTAGTGTTTTTCTTTTAATTTTTCATCCTGTTTTCTCCCCCTGTACTGTGTGGGAGGGGCAGTGAGAGAACGGTTGTCTGTGTGCCTGGCAGCCAGCCAAGGTCAAGGTCACCACACGGATGGCGAGAACTGGGTGAGGATGTTAAGGATTTTAAGAACAGCCACCTCCTCCAGGAGGACTCCTGCCCATGACTCCAGCCCAGTGCCTCGTGGTGTCTGCTCAGACAGAGGGATGCAGCTGCCCCTTTCCTGTTTGCAGCTTCAACCAGTAGCAAAGCTGAGCCCACATCTCAGAGACACAGAAACAGACACACAGGGGGCACGGGCACAGACAATCAGAGAAGGTGTTGTCCCAGCATCCCCTGCATTTAGGACTCACACCGGACACAGGCACACAGGGACACGTCCCCTCCTCCTCTTGGGCTGGCAGAGGCAGAAGGTCACAAGTGCAGCACACACCCCACACTCCCCGGGCTCACAAGCACACACACACTGGCAGACCCCCTGAGCACCAGCATGGCCCCACTGCCCACCCTACACCCCTGCTCAGATCCTGTAATCTTGAAATGATATGCTGTTATTTTGAACTTTTTTGTCCATACTTATTTTATCTTTATTCCTTGGCATGTAGCCTTAATCCTCAAACTGTCTGAAATGGCTATTCGGTCTGGAGTTCCCGGCTGATCTCCCATTAGCCTTACCTTCATTATTAATACGGACATAACTCTCCAGATGAGTGCTTATTATGTGTAAGGGCCTAATCCTGACTTTGTTATTAACAGGAATGATAAGCATGACATAGAGCAATATATTTCTGGCACCCTGATGTACAAAATCTTAAATGTTTCCTGCACTACAATGATATATTTGTTTGACTCAGATATTATGAAGTTCCATTATTCAGTTATCACATTTTCAAGGCTATAAATAATTAAAAAAATGAATTTTAAACCCAAATTATTTTCTTCTGAACTTCAAGGAATTTGGGTTGCTTCAGTACTGTTACAAGACAATGTAGGCCCACAGATACATTCATGACTTACAGGTCACGTGATAAATTTCACTGGCAATGGCTGCTTGAAGCATCTCACTTTGTCCATTTTTAATAGTTTTGATATACTCTTTATTGCTCGTAAATCCATGATTACAAAGTAAATGACTGGCTTTATAACATCTCTCAGCCTTTGGCCTCAGTTGTGTAGGCACAGTTATCCCCATGTAAAGAATAGTCCAAAACTCTTAAATCTGCACCTCTCATCCTACTGCTATCAGCTGCAACCATCTGCACTGGAGTGCTCAAGCAATTTAAAAACTGAAAGCTTGAAGTCTTAGTTGAAAAATAGTGACATTAATTTATTTAATTAAAAAGAGATTTGAAGAAACTAATAAATGAAAAACCTTGATATTTTTAAGCAGTAGGTAGGAAATCTATCCCATAATAAGCAGAATTTATGTCACTTTCAGTGGACTGTAGAGAATAAGCTAATGCAGACAAACAGAGCAACATTGTAATGAAAGCTCAACTCCCCAGTTTCATCCACAGAATAAATAGTCTTCCATTTTTCCTTAAGCTGACAAGAGCTCCCACTTACATTAGTCAGGGAAATGTCCACAACATAGAGTACAGAAATACTATGTTTTTAAGACTGATAAAACATTGGGGTAGTATGACATTCAAAAAAATCCCTCAGAAATTTAGCAGAAAATATTCATAAAAAACCTAAATTTGGATTCTTACAGGAGATGAGTAATTCTCAAAGAATTCAGATAGTCATTTCAAATAACCACAGTGCTGAGAGCTTAAATATATATAAACGTTTCTTTGGTCTTGGGACTTCCCCCTCTTAGCTGTACATTATAATCTTCTTCATTAACCAATCATAAACCTATTACATTATACCTCTTCTGTATCTCCATGAACTATATGTGACAATTTACTTTTCCTGCCTGACTAGAGAATTCCCATCATACTTAAATCTGCAGTTAAGAGGCACATGCTAAAAATGAAATATTTATTCAACTGTAGTAAATATCTCACCATGCTCTTATAGTCTAGGAAGAAAATAAAAATATTTCAACTCGTTAAAAATAATATAATAATAAATATTTCTTTTAAAATATTTACAACTATATGCAACTTTCTGCATCACAGAAGTAAGGCAGGCTGCATAGACTGTACAATCTATTCAGTAATATTTTCAGCTATGCCTGACAAAATAATAACACAATTTATTCTCATTTAAAAATTGAAGTCTAAACCCACAAATGCATTTAGATTTTTTTTTCATTGAAATCAATGTGAAGCAGATCCCTAGAATAGTTACTGTCTACAGTTTAGTAAGATACAGTACAATTATATTTGCCACTTATGTTAACCACCATACAACATTAATATGCAAGATCAATACATTTTTTCCATTTTCTACTCCTGATGTCAATCTTTTCTGAAGACTTAATTTTTCTCTGAAAAAATAGATTTGATCAAGTGGAGTTGGCAGTATATGAAAATATACCTTTTGCAATGAAAGGAATAGAACACAATTTAAAAAACCCTGACCTAAATTAAAAAAAAAACCAAAAAAATTAAAGCGGCCTTTTAGTAAAGAAAATAATAAAACAAATTTCCTGAATAAAGAATTTTGGGGTAGTTTCTGAGGCCTGAGGAAGCCAGACTTTAAAAGAATGAAAGAGGAACAAGACACACTCTATTTCAAAGTTGTTTTTTATTTCTGAGCTATTAAAAATAACTCTATATATGCATATAAATAAAACCAGGCAAATGTTACTTTCACCTTGACATTGATTATGATATTTAGAATTATTACTGATACAGGAAGGAGATTTGGTAATAGCCTTGCAACAATGCTGCTTAACCCCTACTTTGTAATGCTAATCAGGATAGATTAATATTAAATGAAGCAAACAACTAAATTCCCTTAAAGGCATTCTGTCTCTGTAACTCAAAAGCAAAACATTAAAAGAGGAAGCAATAGGAATGTGAGTAAAATTAGTATTAAGTGATGACCTCAAGCTTGATTGCATTGTTCTGCCAGCAGCAGTGGAATTGAAAAGACTTTGTCACATTCTCTAGACATGTTGACTGTGAATAAAACACATACCTTAGATAACTGAGGACCTGGTCAAGGATTAGACCTGACATGACATAATTGACTTTGAAGGCTTGAAGAGGAATTCAGACCATTGTAGCTCAACAGGAAAAAATGTATAAGGAAATCAGATCAATAAAAGTCTGTCTTAAATGAAAGCTCGCTGTTGATAAAGGATACATTCACAACTATTATCTTAACATTAGTCACTGTAAGTGAATCCATAAACTATCAAAACTCCTAAAAAACATGTAATCACTTGAATTTATGTTTATTAGAGAAACAAAAACTCCAAGCCCTTTTAGTCTATTCAGAAATTCTGAATGGTCTTAATAGATATTATGGACTATGCAGTGCTTAGAAATTTTTTGAGGACTAAAAACAGAATTGCACTGAAGATGTTTTATTCTTTGACATGATGTTTTATTCTTTGGTTTCTGTGCAATAACTGTACAAATATTCTAAAAAAGAATTTTATACAGATTTCTCACTGCAAATGCTTTCGAGAAGGAGAAGGTTTTAAATATCCTGGGGTATATTAAAGTAGGAAAGTGTAGCTTCCAAGTTTTCTGTTTTCTACAGTTAACCATGCAAATATTTTGCTGTTTATTTGATTGGGTTTTTTTTTGCTTTCAGCTGCTTTTTCAGAAGTTTAATACCTTCTATTCAATACTGCAATAGTTAGCCTGAATGGTCCTTGGATTTCACTGGAAACAAATCTACAGACACTGAGATGCTTGAAATGAGACCACCTCATGGACAGAATACACAAGCCCTGATGCATCTGCAACACTGACAAACAATCATGAAGACATGTTTGCTGCCTCATGTACATCCAGTGAATAAAAGGGTTGGAAGCTGTCTTGATACAGGTTCCTGTAGAAGGGAATAAGTTTAGAACTTTTCTGAATCAATATTAACTGAGTGAAATGCAGCATTAAGTAGAATGATGAAGATGGTATAAGAATCAAGATGAGCTTTCATAAAAAGGCCTTGAAGTTAAATAGATTTTGATTTTCTAGGTCTGAAAAAACCATTCTTTTCTTTATTGCTATCCAGAATAAATATTGGACTAGGCCATCAGTGTTTGCAGAAATATTCTATGAGAAGGATTAAAAAAAGAAAAAAACAAAAAAAAAAGGCCAAAATTGATCAGACTTTTCCCTTCATTTCCCCAAAACTTTGTTCTGAAGGTGTGTGAATATCTTTTTTCCTCATGAACAATTCTTTACATAGAAAGCCATATTAATCTAACTCCTAAGAAGGAGTGAGACTGGATTCATACACAGAAGTTCTTTGCTATAGCTTTCCTGTTGCTCCATAAGGGTCCTTTTGCTCTACTTGCTTCTCTCAATTTTTCCTTTATATATTTCATTTTTCTTTTTTTTCATAGGATGATGCCTTTCTTTTGTGCTATAGCACAATGGTTAGAGCACTCAGGATGTGGGAGAACAGGTAAAGAACAAAATGTATTATGTGGCTGTGCTACATGATAATTTATTTGAATGACACTTGCCAAAAAGGATTTTTATTTAGCATAAAACAAGTTCCTGTTCATGAATTAGAACAAAAATAAGATTGTCTTTATCAAAAGAAGGAATGTATTTCAGGAACAGAACAAGAAGTGTGACTTGGAATCAAATGTATTACTTGGAAACTGTCTGTTTTACAAATCTGTTAGGAGTCAGATCTTTATTGAATTTGCTTTGAAAGCTGCATCAGAAGTCATTAATACTTAAACATTAACATTGGTCTGAAATTACTAATGTCACGTCCAAGCAGGTAGAAACTTATTTCTAGCTTCTTGCAGTCATATCACAAGGGTTAAAAAAAGGCACAATTTTCTTAAAAATTTTAGCTATGTTGAGTTACATAAATTATCCACATCATCCTGAGAAAAGATTGCTTTTTTAACTCCATAAATACAACACAGCATTTTCCAAATAATCAGCAATTTTCCCTCTTGAGTTGTCTGAAAAAGGCTGTGAATTCAGAGACCATTTAGCAAAATCTTGCTTAGCTGTGAAAATAAGCCTGAGGATGCTCTGCCAAGCATTACAACAAACTAGCTAAATCACTGACTACAGCCCACAACAGAAAGGCTTCTAAGCAGAAGACGATATGTGCTGGAAACCTTTCCCTGAGTATCAAAAATAACAGCGGGACAGGGACAAATAGATAAAAGAAAAGATTTTCAAGAGCCATACTCTTGAAGAATGAGGGCATCATGTTATTCATCATCTAATGTAATTTTTCAATATTTCTGAATATTTAACTTCTTTTGAAATATTACTTGAACATAAAGAAATATGATCTAAAATAATTCTGCTACTCTTCAATCTGATAATATTAATTAATATGTAAAAAAATCAGGTATTTAAGGTTATGCAGCCATTGTTTTTGCAAGACATAAACTATCAGATATTTGTAGCTTTATGTTTCAGACCTGGCATGTTTTTTGGATTCATCTAGAATCTAAAGTATAGCAATAGAAACAGGTAAGAATCTTTAAATTGCATTTTTTTGTTGCTCCCTGCAGTCAAATGGTTTCCCATGGGCATCTTTATCCTCTCCCTGTTGCACTGATTAAAAACACTAGATCTGACCAAAGAAAGAGCAAATGCAGGTGGACATATGTCGCTCTGTCAGACACGAGACAAATAGGCAACTCAGGCGGTCAGCCACCAAGGCCGGGCAGAGAGCAAAAAGAGACCCAGCCTCTCTTTATTCTTAGATTTATACCTTTTTACAGACAGTCATGGATTGGACAAAGAGGTTGCCACCTCTCAAATTCCACAGGTGAGAAACACAGTCCATCACATTCTCCACCCCAGAAAGAAGAATGAAAAACAACATCCAAAGTACAAAACAGTCCTTGGGCGGTTATAGAAACATGGATTGTTTACACAAAATCCATGAGAACCTTTGCTACCAACTATAAACACAGCACTCTAAAAAATCAGGGTGACAGACATACTTTTTTTCTCTGACTTTTCTTCTTTCTCTTCCTTGTTAAGATTTCAGAGGAACATTGACAGCCAGTTTACAAAGCAGTGAAATAATCAGTTATGTACTTATCACTATTATTTTTGTATATGGAACTGTAAAAAATAAGCTGGGGATGGAAAAAAAATTCTAATCTCTAAGCTGACAAAATCTAATCATCATGCTTACTTTTAATATTTCTAACATTTAATTCTTCTATATAATGTGTCTAAATGTAAGCCTTATGATTGTAGAGTCTTGATCTGAACACCTAAATATAATTAAATATAATTAAATATTCCTCAGTTCTAATACTCAGTTTTAGGACTTATATAAGATGAGAAGAAGAAGAAGAGGAAAAAGAAGAAGAGGAAGAGAAGAAGAGGAAGAAGAGGAAGAAGAAGAAGAAAGAAGAGGAAGAAGAGGAAGAAGAAGAAGAAAGAAGAAGAAGAAGAAGAAGAA
>VZTZ01023275.1:52671-83070 GCA_013400955.1 Drymodes brunneopygia
AAGAAGAAGAAGAAGAAGAAGTATCTTTGCTAATATATGTGTTGTATAATGCTGTGTGAAGACTAAAAAAAAAATCAATGAAAACCAGTGAGTTCATTTTAACTTCTGATTCTATTAGTCATACAGAGATTTGAGAAAAATCATGATGCAATCAAAATGGTGTGTCCTGTTTCAGGCATTCTATTGTAAAAGGAAGGATATCAGTGTTAGCAGATCAGAAGCAATTCCATTGAAAGCTCTAAAGTAAAAATGCTTAAAGGCCAGGGAATAAGACTGTGACAATGCCTAAGATGCAGTGTGCTTTTCATGACATTTACAGTCACTTCCCAATTTGCAGTAGGACCTTCTCCTAACCTCTTTTCTCCCCAAAGACAAAATTTGAACATGCTGCCTCCACATTTGTGTTTCTGCCCATCTTTGAGGAAACAAATGTAACTTAACAGGTATTTTCTTTCTCTTTCTTTCTTTNTGGAGTCTATGGTCCATGTTATTCTTCTGAATTTTCCTGATTGCTGTTTTTTCAGGGTTAAAAAAATTAAAGTGAAGAAACTGCAGTGCATAAAACTTTTGATAAAAGTGCAGACAAAAAGAAATAATAAGACTGACTTATGTAATCAATACCTATAATAAACTCAGGTATTATCTTAAAGTTGTAACAACATCATTGGGACTGATTACATCAGCATTACTAAAGATATTTGTTTTTATGTCTTGGATTCATACAAAAAATCTTTAGAAGCTCTTTTTTTCTTTTTACAGAAGTAGTATCTCACTTTTTGCAAATGACACTTCTTTTTCTGTGTAACATAGAAGTGGAGCAGAGGTACTTTGTATTAAAATAAAATTGTATTTTTTCAGGACTAATGAATCTTTGTGCAGTGTGAGACCAGCTGCTAACAAGCTAGGCAGGAAATCAAGGAAACAAAGAAAATAGTAAAAGTTCGGGCAGAAAAGCAGCATACTTGTAACATTATTTGGGACAGAAAGAGAGGAGAAAGTCATTGCTGCATTGCATTATGCTAGAGGTCCCTGGTGGCAAAGACCTAGGAAAGGTACCATATGAAAAACCGTGAGGTGAGAAGAAATTTCATCCTTATTATTTCATAAACTGCTTCTTTGCAGGGAATTACACTGTGTCCCCCTGCGCAGAGGGAGGATTGGCAACACATGAGGAGAAACAACTGTCATCAAGCAAATGAGTGATGCAAAATGGGGGAATGTTATTAGTGTTCCAGTAAAAAGTATGCCCATGTTTTCACCATTTCCCCTGAGTCATCCACTGTTTCTTGCTGCAGGGTAAAAAGAAGGAACATTGTGTCTCTGCCTCTGAAGCTACTTTTCCTCACTGGGAAATGCATCTCTCCTTTTTAGTCTTTCCAACCACAAATTCTTTATTGAGTGACTCTGGAAAAACCAAACCAATACAAAGAATTCCAGAAGGGCAGGAACTTCTCTTGAGTGTAAATTTAATGCATACTACGGCAAAAATATACCCCTGCACCACTGCACACATGTACCAAATAAATGCATTCAACATAGAAGACAGAGACTATCAGTATGAATTTCATGGGGAAAAAAAAGAACAAGATCTCATTTTCTTTGTTGTGATACGATGATGCTACATGCTGCCAGATCCTTCTCTTAAATTGCTCTCTAACAGCTAGATGCCCTCCACAAAGCTGTCATCAGAGAAGAATAGCACACACCAAGGTTGTTTTCGTTTGTTTAAGCTCCTGCTGTGCTGCTTGTCTCCAGTATCAAAGCATTCCTTTTTCAGAACAAATTTCTTTTAACATATTGTTCTCCCTCTCTAAGATTCTGCTTGGTTCGCATAACAAAATCTCCACCACTCACTCATTGATTTATTGAAAAAAGTTACATTTTCCAAAAGAAAAAATCTGCTGAGGTATAGATTTTCACATATTTAATCAGAAAGCATTTGGTGATATATTAGTAACAAAATCTTTATTATTAGCTTCTCTGGACCTCGCTACCATGAAATAATATTGTCATCTATTTCTGTTGCTTCCATAGCAGAATTATAGCTTCAAACCTTCTGCTACCATACCTTTAAACAGGTCCTTTTTGCCACCTACACAGCCTAGTACAATTAGGACCAATTTCTGCAGGTATTTCTGCAAAGATATGCACATATATATAATGCTTATATACCTATATATCCATATATAAAAACAGTAATATCAGTATTTAAAAGTAGGCAGTATCTTGTAAACATTCATTGTTTGAGTTAGTGACATTTGAGGTGTCAATCCCTATGGACCTTGTGTTTTATCAATTTTTTTATTTTATGGAATAATAATAAGGTAAACTAAAGTTACCACTAAAGAGTGAGAGCAACACTGTTTGGAAAAAAAAAACAAGAAAGAATAAGCAATTATTTAATAAATATTTAAATTTTATGTTTATTAATGTACACTTTTGAATAACAGATACATTAATAAAAGAAATGGAACCAGTAAGAGGATATATTCCAGAAAGGAAGCATCACCCCACCTGCAGTTTATTTCTCATCTCCTAAATGATAGTCACAAATCTGTACTATTTATTAGCACTGTAGTGAGAGCACACTGCTTGATTCAGTCAATAGTGTTCTCCCTCCCAGAAGCTTTAGGATAGTGCACGCCATTGCGTTCTCCCAGCATTATTTTTAGTCTTCCTTTTCTTTTTTTTGATCACGTCTTTCCTTGTGACTGGCTCAGCAAGTCAACATGATGAAAACAAATGTTATTAGACCTTCATTTTAACACTAAAATCCCGGAAGGGGAGCTATCCTGCTTACAGCTCTAATTGCTTTAACAGCACATCTTTCAGGGCTTGTTCTTGTGGGTTTGACTCTGCAGCCCTTACTCAGCTTGAGTAGTACAGTTCTTCTGAGCAGTTTCATTGATACCCAGGAGCCTCCTCTCACTATTTAGAGCTTCTCAGCAGGAATGGGGATTGTTAAACTGAGCAGTGTGGGTTTATTTCAGACAGGCAAAGCAACTAGGCACAGATTCCAGTGAAAAGGAACACAAGCTTTGCTTATCTCACATTTGCCTTCCACACACAGGTACCCCCCCTCCATTTGCCCCCAACACCCCTGCGTTCCAACGCCTCTCAAGCACAAAATAAACAGAATTCTAGAAACAGCCAATTCAGCTGATGCCGTAGTTCATTTTTAAGCCAATGTGTGTTATTCAGGATATTTCTATGCAGTGGAAAAAGTACAACTTCTAGTGCCTGCAGAGCTCCTGATTTCCTCTCTTAAGATAATTATGTTGAGGCAGTCTCCTGCTTCACTAAAGTTAGTCTCACTAAAGTTATTAATTTAGACAAACAAGTGAAAATAACTTATGACAATAACTTTGCCATATTATTTTATGTATAATATTTGATTTTCAGAAGTATTATTCAGTTAGTCTTCCAGCCCTCCTTCAAAGTTCAGTAGAATTAGGTACCTAACACAGCACTCAAAGGAATGCATTCATATACATTTTACACAAATGTCTGTGAATGTTAAAACCCATTATATAATAACCAGAAACTTACCAAAAATAAATAAGACATGTCTAGGAGAAAACATAATCTGTAATAGAATCAGATAAAAGTGAGAAAGCAGCAGGATACAGACCCATACTCAAATACCAGGTGCAATACAGCAGTATTAGTGTGTTGTGCTTGGGGTTTTTTTTTCCAGCCATGAGAAAATAAAAACATTTGAGTGCAAACAGAGTATTTCCCCAGCAAAACTCTATGACTTCCCCTGTCATCACAAGCTCACTTACCTCCACAGAGCACTGAACTCTCTCAGCTTCATATGCTCAGGAATTCACAAATCCTTGTCCTGATGTCCAGAATTGTTCCTCAAATTGCAGCATCAAGAAGACTTTAATGTCAAGAAAAAGAACTGCTCTGTTAAGTGACTAATTAATATAAACCAAATTTTACACAGTTCATGATTTTCAGGTGAATTTCAGATTGCTTAGCCAAAATCAAATCCTAAAAACACCACTATTTTTTTTTTCATTCAGCAGGAGAGCTTTAAGACTTACATTAAAAATACAGATGTAAAAATCAGTTAATTAATCTATGAGGTTTAGCACACAATTGCAATATAACATAAATTAATAAAAATAGTAAATATTTTACTCATAGATACATGTCCTCATAAGCTCATTTCAATTCTGCATTATTTTGAAGAAGACAACATAAGTAAAAATTGTTGAAATTAATATCTGATGAAAGTGAAGTTAAGATGCAGTAGAGGTTGTGAAGATATATCTTGACATATATAAGGTAGCCAATTATAATTATTATTATTTAGATCTCTGAAAATTTGGCATATTTTTTGCCTCCTTCTTTGAGCTCAGATCAGAGGATAACTAATACCATCCAGAATCTAATTCTTTACCCTATAATGTCAAAACTCAAACTACTTAGTTCAGCAGGTGCTTGGCTTTGTTTCTGAAATTCCCCAAGGGATTATGAACCACCAATGTTCTCTAGACTTGCACAGCACAGACTATGAAGCCCACTACTGTAGTTGATTTTTTTTTCTTTCTACATTGATTTTGTGATGAGAATCTAGGGATATTTTGTACATATTTGGTGATCAATCACAAAAGCTAGTTCCTGATTATCTCTTATCCAGAGTGGATGCTTCTGTCTTCTACAGGAGAGGTCTGTGCAGAAGTCAACATTTCCTCCCTCCCCTGTTCCCCCTATCCCCTGCACTCCACCTCCCGCCCCCCCATTTGTAGTGTGACTCCTTTCCAAAGCCTCATATTGTATCTACCTCCAGCAAGAACAATCTTTTGTACACAGAGTTTGGTTTTGTGTGTATTTCGGTTTGTTTGTTGGTTTTGGATTAGGTTGGGTTTTTTCTGATACAGATACCTGAAGCAGTCTTATCTCAACCAAGGTTTCTTGGAGTCCATTGGTATTTTTATGTTCATACCATTCTGGACTACTTGCATTTTGATCTTTGAATTAACTCAATTACTAGCAAATATGTTTAGTATCTTTTCCTTTCACTTCCATTTTCTTTCTTCTGATGTTATAGACCATGCAGTCATGCAAATCTTTAGCAGAATCACACTTCTCTGCAGGATTTCTAATAACCCTTCCTTGATTCATTTTTCATGATCCTTTTGATATTGTAAAACCAAACTTTTACAGAATGTATTTAGTGTATTATTTTTTTTATCTTTCAAGATCCCTCAATTTAAGTTTATCCTACATGATTGAAGCTTTTAAAATGTTTCTGGAATTACCCAATTGAATTACAATACAAGTCATTCTTTTATTCTGCAGCAGTTTCAGCTTATTCAACATCAGGATAAGAAACTGATATATAAAAATGCAACCTTTGGTTAGTTTTCTTATTTTATTTATAATAAAATAAAAAAAAACCAAAAAAAACAGGTAGTATCTTTCTAATGATGTTCTTAGCAAAGTAATCCTTGTGACTTAATTTCTCACAACTCACATCAGCCAGATTTATCTTTCAAAGTAAGATAGTAAGACTTCATCATATTGGATATTCAACATAGATAAATTTAGACTGAAATCTGCAGCAGTGTCCAGCTTTAGATCCCCACTGGAAGTAATGGGAATCTGATCATAGGCTCCAATTTTAAGTGAATGTTGAAGCTGCTACCTGTAATGTTTCACCCAGTTGTTTAATACAGCCTTTCAAGTGCAATTTATGACTTTGTTCACTATCTGCTAAGTATATTAATTAATCAGTGCTTTATGAACCTAACACTTTAAGGGTTTTGTTGCTTAGCAACAGAACTTCCTCCAATAAGGGGCTATATCCAGAGTCCTTTAACCAGCTTTCATCTTCCACAGCATTTTTAAATTCAGTTATTTCATTACTTTTATAAAACAGAACAATTCTAATTTCAAAGAATAAATTATTTTATTTAGCTTTTTACTTCCATTTCAAATGCTAAAATGATGCTTAGGAATGGCTATAGCTGCACTAATATTTTATTCACGGTAAATATGGACAATGAAATCCAAACAACAGTAAAGTAATCACATCAGCCAAATGTTGGCAGTTCTTTTCATTGCTGTGGGAAACACACTCTCACTCATTCCAAAATCCCTATTAAATCTCTATTAATGCCCTCCATCTCTGGACACAAGCAATAGAGTAGTAAATTATACTTCTGTGTAAACTGAATTCTAAAATTGAGAACAAGGCCTTTGCAATTTACAGACATTTTAACTTCTAATGTTGTTAAAATAGATGTTTCTCTGTCCACGAGCTCTTCTGTGGCACAAATAACAGCTCTGTTTGTTCATCAAGGGTTCAGTTTTTAATTCCACTCTTATGCAGAACATTATTACAATTAATATTAGTTTCTCTATTTTATAGGACTCATTTGCTGAAAGCTAAATTTATCCCAACCCATGTAGACATCAGTTTCAGAAGGTGCCCACTAAATTTTCATCCTTTGCAAGAAGTGCAAACATTTAGCAAATATTTGGTCTGATTCTTGGAAGTGTTGTATATCCACTTTACGCCTGCATCAGATGTTCAGTACTGGAATTATGCCTGTGTCTAATTTAGGAGTAGTTATAAAATCAATGGTAGTAACTCTTTACATTAAGGTAAATACTCAGATAGTAGATGGGAATTAAAAAAAAAGAAAAGAAAGTATTTGGCCCATATTTAGATTAGACAGTACAGTCTTACCACTTTTTAACACTTGATTCGTAACCCCAAATGTATCAATTTACCCCTGTTGATATACACATACACCATCATCAATGCAGAGAGGATTTGTTTGGAGACAAAATATAAAATGCATAATGAAATCATTCGGGTACTAAGCCTAGGAATTTAGCCTTTGACAGGTGCTAAATAGGCAAATATATTTTATATGTCTGTGTATGAATTATATTAATTTAGTTCTTCAATATAACTAGGATTTCACAGTGGTGGAAGCTCCACTACTGTTCGGTGGTTTGCTACTGCAGTGTAGCTATTTGGATGAAAATGTGATCCTGCCCTTTTGCTTTTCACATTATATGATATGATTTCATAAACACAATCTTTCACATTTGTGGAGTGTCACCTTATAAAAAAATCTAATGAGAATATTGTGGGATGCAACTGGTCTCAGGAAAGTACCCCATTTCATAGGCATTCCCTTAAAATCTATGTGGGACATAAAGGGATATATTTAAGCTGATAATATATTTTCTAAAACTGTGCATGCTTAGTATATACTGCATAATGTGTTACATGAGCACTAAACAAAAGTTTGGATTACAGCAGTTATTTTTGCAGACAGCTTTTGAGAAAGTTTTTATTTTGTTTTGTTTTGTTTTCCCTTTGGAATCCCTGAATTCTGTCCTATCTTTGATACAGATGAAAAGATGGAATACAGAGAACAAAGTTACATTGACATGAAATATGACTCAAAAATCCTTTGTAATTCTTTCAGTATTGTTCCTCCTTCAGATGCTCATTGTCTCTGTTTTACACATTTTGTCTTCATTAAGAACCTTGTGAAAGATTGAGAAAACAAAACATAAGTCTTAATTTTTTGTCCTTTTTTCACCTGAGCAAGCTTGTTCCTTTCAGCTATTCAGCTAGAATCACAGGGAAAAGTCCCGAGGGCTACTGTTCACTTACGTGACATTAATATGGCAAAAAATTCTTGCTACCCTAATGTATTCCACGGACATAATAAAGACAAAGGGGTCTGCCTGCATTTTTTTGCATGTTTCTCTGTGTCGTCATTGCTTAGAAGAAAGGAATTGTGAATGTAGTTTTGTTCTGTTTTTTACTTTTGACAAAACAGTTGTGCCATTTTTCAAATATTTCATTTTCCATGGTGATATAATCAGTGCATAATGTTTCTTAAAATGTTAACAAAGCATGAATAAATTTGTTCAAACTTTTATTTTTAAATAACTGCGAGTATTTAAGGCTTCTAATCACAGCAATGCAGCGGTCTGTTGAAAAATTGATATGCAGACAGAAAATAAAAAAAAAGAAAAAATCAAGATCTCATTCACTATTACTGGCTGGGAATGGATGTTTCAAAATTTTGATTGCATTTGTGGAGAAAGGCAAGCAGTCATGCAAGGATGGAAGTTTGATTCAGACTAACCTATAGACATTATTATAGTACACATTATTAATGGACCAAAATATCATAATCATTGAGGTCTCTGCTACCTCTGAAATAAACTTTATTCACCTCCTACTGCCAACACAGTGACTTTCTACACCATCCTACAGACCTACTAACTTCAGTTGCCCAGTCTGGGACCAGGCAAGGACCTCCCTTAAGGCTCAGAGAGAAAAATCTCTATCTGCCTGCAAAATGACATGTAGATCTTCTTAAAGAAATGTCAGTGTTCAGAAACAGCTAGCAGAATATTTGGAAAAGGAAGAATTTTTAAGGATTAGTCATAAAGGTATTTAAGACAAATTTTGCTGATTTGCCCTGAGGAAATTAAAATAATATTCTTTATAGATGGCCAAAATGTGGCTGAGTATCATTAAGACAATTATTAACAGAGTTTATCCTTATCATTGTGCCAAATTTTTTTCCAGTGTTCACGAATACTGAACTTTAAGATGCTACAACCGAAGCTATGGGAGTATTTAAACAGAGTTCTTAAGTCTAAGTTCATATTTAAAGGTATCTTAGAGTGGTGTGTGTTATGAAAGACTCCAGTCAACTGACTGAACTTGGACTTCAACAGTGCTAGGATATTCAAGATACCCAAAGAACCTGGAAATGACGAGTGAAACATCCACGTGCCCAGAGAACAGTCCGAATACCACTATGCATTTCAAATGATAACAGATACCCATGTAAAAGTAACTGAATCAAGTGCTGTGTATTGTTTGTGCATCCTTTGGTGCGGTAGGTGCCCAGAAATACTAAAGCTGCCTCAAATCTGGAGTTCAATCCCTCTATGAAAGTGAAGATTCTGTCACCTTAAGAGCCCAGAGTCATCTGAGTTGATCCAATATATATCAGTTGGCTTCCATCTGCCTCTGCTCAAAGCTCTCCTTCTGTTCCTCTGTGAATATTTTGGCAAGTCCAGCAGATCTGACACGTCACCTGACTCCAATGTTTAGGCAACTGATGTCCATCATGGGTAGACAGTCAAGAGTAAAGAGAGGACTAAAGCAGAGAGAGATTTTGGAGTGACGTATTTCATAATATGAACCCTTTCAAAATTGTAAATCATCACACTGATGCTAGACACTCGTGCTTCATCAGTGACTGCAGGTATCTTCCCTTTAGGAGGTCAGAGCTAGATGTGATTAGTCCAGCTACAGCCTGATTTCTGAGTACCTTTCATCCATTCCATTGATGGCTAAGTGGACAGACCTTTTTGGAAAGTTCACAACACACTCATCTGCTTTTGCAATCATCTGTCTACTTTGAAGTATCTGGCAATTAACTAGTTGATTCTATTTTTAAGACCCTTAGTTAATAAGAGCACACTGTCCTAAAGAGAAAGTAGAACTCAAAAACAAATTTAGATGCATGGAAAAACACATAGGGTGCAAAAACTGTAGTGAACGTAATGAATCTTTTAAAGTGCTATATCAAATTATTGTGATATTCATGGGAGCTGGAAGCTGAGAAAAAAGCTGCCTGCGTATCGAAGATACCTCATTTTTTCCTGTTTATCAAATCCTTATTCCATTCTCTGGCAAGTTCTGAATTATTGATTTGCATGATGATAAAATTCACCCTAAAGTAAAAAAATGATGAAAAGAGAAATTTGAATTGTAAATATTTCTATTAAAGTAATTGTTTAAAAAATGAATAAAGAGCCCAACAAAACCCACAGAAATTTAGCATATAGGTAAATCATGCATATTGTACGAGATATTAGCCTTTCATCTCAACAGTTTGTCTAACACTGAAGCATAAGATGAATACAGAATCCATAATTTTTGTGAAGTTATTTGTTTGGGACTGCTCCTCTGAGATATATGGAGAAGAACTGTGAACTACTCCTTTGTTTTTGCCTTATTGACTTACCTATAATTGCTTACAGACATACTTCCCTGAAACATTATTCTTTAATCTTAAAATATTTTGTGAATACACTGGATACTAAGCCTGGTTGGACTTCGTCCATTATACTGCGTTTCTGAAAAATGGTTTGATAAAATGGCCATTGAATTTACCTTTTTAACCTTTTCTCCTTCTGTGGTGCTCCCAAACACGAAAATTATCTCTCTTTCTGTAGGTATATAGAGAGAAAAATTCTGTCCTCACCACAAAAATACACTGCATTATTTTCTTTCACCTTTTATTTATTAAATGGTTAGATAGATAGTGGTTTTAATTTAAATAACTTTATTCATGAAAAACCTCCTGGAAGATATATCCGAGGATATATCCAACTTCCTCCTCTGGCCCAGTGTTGCCACCGGTGGTCTGGCAGCCGGATAGCTAACCGTCCAGGGTGTGTCGGTCCAACCTAGCCAGCGGCAACCCTATGCGCCCTCGGTAGCCTGCAGCAGCCTGAGTCAGCAAGGGTCAGATGCCTTTTCAGGATCTAGCTGATAGCTACACCGTACCCAGTCGGGCGATAGTGTATCCAGGGACTGTCGGAGAGGTGTCGCTGTCAGGAGAGGTCTCTGGCTCGGGATGAAATAGACACACAGTACCGGGTTGATCACTGCTGTCTGGGGTACCCGAGATCCGAAGACCCCGAATACCCAGTGCATCAGACTTTTATTGAGGGACAAGCAACCAATCAACAGGGGTCCAAGGAGGGACAACAGGAGGGACAAAGGGATAGGGGCCAACTGGGAAGGAGAAGGGGAGGAGCGAGGGTGATTGACAACATAACAGAACAATGGGGCGTCATACTTAACAGAAACTTCTAGAACTGGGGAAGATAGACAGGAGATTGGCAGGTGGTACAACAACTGGGGAAAAATGGCCAACCCCCTCGAAACTCAGCCCCTTCTGGGCTCTACTATCTGGGGCTCCACCCCCGGGGAGTCTCTAGTCCTTGTGAACTGCCCACAACTTCCGAGGGGGTGCCGGGGTTCTGGGGACAAGAGGGGAAGGGGATTTGGGAATCTGTACCACTGCCACAGCCCAGGAAATCTCTGAAGTGTAAACCATTATAAGCTCTAAGAAAATGTTTTTAATGTTCATGTAGTGGATTCTGTGGGGTTCTTCACTAGGGTTTCTGTGCATTGGACACCAGATGGGTCTTTAATCTAATATAGTTTTAAAGACATTAACAAAATGATATAATGATATCCTTCAGGTCTTTTCTGCAAAATTTCACCTTCTGTTCTGTCTTAAATAGCAGTCTATTAAAAAAGAAAAGGCTTTAAAACATGTTTAGATTCTACACATTTTTTTACCTGAATGCATGTCACTAGATAAAATGAGAGAATTAGAGTTTAAAATAATAACCAGTGGTTTTTGTCCATTATTTAGATAACAAGACTATGGAAGGACAGTTTTTTGCTTCCCTCTGAGATTTTAGTTTTTTCTCCCTTCCTTTCATTAAGGAGAAAATTTATATGACAAAGTAAATGCCAAATAAAGACACTATGAAGAAACAATGGTCTTTCCTCAAAAGGATGCTCAGGTATCATTTGTAACTCATCCAAGACATAAATAAATGAACAAAAGTATAAATCAAGTGATGTTGGATGAAGTAGCATATCTAATCTTGTGACATTTTCTTTGCTAAAGTAAAAAAAGGCATTCAATATTTAAACAATGGCCACAACTTTCATTTCATCTCCCATTATTCTAAAAAATAGTAATTCCAAAAAATTGTAAAGGGGAAAAGTCAGCACATTGAAGAAGGTTGATTGGAGGATCAATTAATAGAAGAATATTTAAAGCTAGTATTACGCAAATTGGTAAATTCATTGCATATTTTTTTGTTAAAAAAGCCTTATTAACAATGCTATTAAGAAATTGGACAAAGTTCAGAGAACTGTGAAGACCAGTAAATGTATGGATGTGCACAAACACAGACATAAAAACTCAAATTCAAATATTCATTTATGAACTGCCTATAATGCAGTCCATATTATATTACAAGAGATTTCAATGCCTTCTTAGGCTTGTCCATTATCTTTTTCCATAATCCAAAGAACCAGACCAATATAAATCAAAAAATCTAAAAGGCTTTGATACTTTAAAAATCTTTTAGCTTTGTCACAAACCACAAATAACATACTCATCTAGCCAGAATGATCCTCTCAAGGATCTTCCAAAGAACTGCTAAAACTCCTCCCTTTGTCCTAAAGCTGGCAAAATTGAAGCTATTAGTTTATCTCAGGCTGTGATACTTAGTAAAATTTTAACATGACTGTCTTTTGATTAATATTCAAACAAATAGAACTAAAATACATAGACTTTACAGCTTATTTGCAGAAAGGATATGAGAATGGGCCATCTGTACTTTCCTTTTCTAGAATTAGGTGCCTTTCTTCCCACTCAGCTCTACTCCATATCTAGAAGACACTATGAAATTCTGATTCTGGAAAAAAAAATAAAGTTTTGCTAGACCAAGACCACTTCTTTTTGACCCTAGAATAAAGTAACAGAAGAGAGTTAAAAGATCTTCACACCTTTTTTTTTACCACTATTATAAATAAACTTATTAGAAATTGTTATTCCTAAAGCAGTTCGAAATACTGCATTTTTTTTGCTATTCTTAATATGAGTAGTAAAGTTCTGTTTAGAAGCTATGCATCATTTAATTTCAGAAGTTTTCCTTTTTCTTCTTTATACTTCCAGCAGATTTTCCATTTTCAGATTCATGTATTAGTGTAATAAGCTGCAGGATTTACAACGTGAAAACTCAGATGTAAAAGTTTAACCTAACTTCTCCTAGTTTCCTATGATACCATAAGTAAAGGACTATTACTTTTGGCCTCCAGATTGGTTCATTACTCTGTTGCTCAGGACAATTTTTTTAGATCTGGCTATTTCTTAAGGCACATCATTATTTTACATATTTTTTACACTGTTGTTTTTGTTTCTTTTTATTTTTGTGGGTTTTTTTTGAAGGGAGAATGATGCAGTTTTTGACATTGAAGCATTCATAGAGTAGATGTCTAGGTTTGTTTCTTTTTTATTATTATTCAGGAATATGAATTCCTTTTAATTTCTGCAAATCACTGACTTGTCTTCCCATGAAAGGACTGCATGAATATTTTATAAAGCAATCTATTTTTCTTAATTTTTTATTTCAAGATGTTTATAGGTGTTCTTATTTCCTCATGCAAAAAACAGAACACAAGGCAATTTTCCCCTGTATTTTATGGTGGGAGTCTCATTGCAATATATCTGGTGGCTTCAGTCATATAAAGTTGTGAAAATGTGATTGTACTTGTCTGCCTCGGTTCAGCGTGCTGGGACTACCAAGGAAAACAGCTTTCCAGAAACTATTCAATAGCCATATCTGGGAAAATGCAGACTAAATAACCCATCACTTCAGCACTTTGCCAAACTGAAATAAAATAATATATTCTTTTAGATATCTGTTCTTGAAGAAGACTGACTTTTCAATGACAAATCTAGTGTTGAGTCAGCACCTGAAATATGTTTGCACTAGAGTTATTTGACAATATTCATAGGTTTTTTAGGGCTATTTTATTTTGCGTCTGGTATATACAAGTCAGAATTACCAGCACACTACTTGCTTCAACCTGTGCAACTTGCAATACAGTCCTTCAGGAAGATCCTTCCTGGAAGGACAAATAATCAGTTCTTCATTATTCTGCACTATCAGAGAAGTCCGCAAGTATTGGTGAATTAGGTTCAAATTTCAATCTCTGCTCAATGGGTTAGAAACAAACATGTCATGGGTAGAATCCTGACCTATAATTCTGTAGCCATTGGTAGTGGTTTTCAGTTCGCCTATTCGAGTTTCTGGCCAAATGCCAGCACACTTACCAAAATCTACCTGATGTTTGCTGTGAGATGAGGATTAGGAGTAGGCAAAGCAGGCTCAAACTTTATAGAATATAAAGAAAGTTTGTTAATAAACCTAAGACAAAGAAAAAAACCAAGAAAAACCAGAACAAACTCCTCAGACCACCCTTGTTCCCCCACCTCTCCATTTCTTTCTTCCTGACAACACACAAAAAGACAACACTTCGACTTCCAGTCAGTTTAACACCTCTGAAATAGTCTTTGTCTCAGTTCATTTAGGTAGAGAAGTCTCTTTTGCTTATACCATGGATTCTCTGTAAGAAAATACAGTTTTGTATGGGTCTTCAGCCTCACCACCAGCAGCCGCCCCGGAGAAAAGATCTGCCTCTGGTGGAGTCCTCCCACACCAGTAGCCTTCCCACAGCCACTACAGTGGGTCATGAACAGTCCACAGGGTACCTTTTTAAGGATGAGCAGTTCAATTGTAGCAACAAAGAAAATCCCTGCTTCTGTGTTTAGTAACACAGGTTCTCCTGACAAAACAAGTTCTCTGGCATTCCCCTGGGATGAGGGCTCTGGGTCACAGCCTCTCCTCTGTCTTGGTTCAAGTTTTTCATCAGGCTGTACTTATTTCAACATCTACTTGTTTTTACCCAGGTGTTTTGGTTCACTGGCTGCAGTTAGAACCTCCTATCCCCGCTTTGGACTATTTCTTCATATATTACAGGGAATTTATTAGCCCAGTCCCCAACCATGGTTCACTTCTCATGCTTCTCCCTCTAGATACCAGTTCTGCTTCCTTCACTGACTTAAAGTCTCTAGGTTGCATTCCAGTAGATGCTCTCACTCATTACTCTTTCTGTGCCGGGAAGGATGGGTGTTTGGGAGTGTAGTCCAGGCATGGGTAGAGTTAATCTCTCTCTCTCTCTTTCTCTCTCTCTTCCTGGCATTGTGACAATCACGTGGTCTCTGCCAGGCTGTTTGAAAAGTCTGAGCCAGGTGGCAGAAGCACTCAGGGTCTCTGTGGCCTGATTCTGCGAAGCTGGCTCGGCCCAGTGGGGCTGGTCTGGAGCAGGGTCCTGGAATGACAGAGCAGGGCCCTGCCTGAAACAAGATGGAGTTGGCCCGTCCCCTGCCTGGCCTAGAGCATGAGGACCTGACACCGCCCATTGTAGCTGACATATCGGCCTGGCTGAATTATATCTGTAGAGAGCCCAGGCCTGTTCCTCCCCCATGCCCAGCTGCAGCTACAGGCCATTCTAAACCTCCCTTTCCCCCATCTCCCTCTGGGGAAGGGGGAGGTGGGGAAAAGGCCCAGCCTTACCGGAGAGAGAAGCAGAGAGATGCTTCTCTCTGACCAACAACAGGCAAAAGAGGAAGAAGCTCAGAGGTTCTTTGCTTATATATGATTTTTCCTGGAAGGCGGATCAACTTTTAATTGGTTTACCTACATATCAATACTTAAAACTACCTGGTTATTGGCTCTCTTTCTCAGGAAGGAAGTTGTACTACTTCCTGCTGCAAAGGTCACTTCTTAGATTTTTACCCCCCTGCCTAACTCAGGACACCATGTAACATCATATTTCCGGTTGAGTCCATAAGCTCTTTACTGAGTTTGCAAGGGCTCTGGACTACATCTTGTCAGGCCCACTCTATCTGGACTTGTCCTGATCAAGATTTGTTTTTAATCAAAAGTAATTATTACGGAAAGAATATATATATGCAGAAAAAAATTAATAGTAATAATGATGCAGTTAAGTTGTCATACTGCACTCCTTACTTTCTATCCCTTTTCTTGGATCACTATTCAGGTGGGAAGATCCCAGGATCACAGATTCTAGAATCATACAACCATAGGATCATAGAATCATCAAGGCTGGAAGAGACCTTCAAGATTATCCAGTCCAATGATCCACTATAACACCTAAACCACCATTCCATATCACCAAGCATCAGATCCAGATGCCTCTTGAGCACCTCCAGAAGGGCACGATTTCTAAAAGTCCTGATATCACATTCTAGGTATTCCCATGTCTTGGTTAGCATCTCAAGTGATAGAATGCTATCTTCAGGCAACAACATATTGCCCACAAAAATCATTTTTAGGCGCTGTAAGTGCCAAAAGAGAGTGTGTTCCTCAACTTCATCATCCAGTGCAACAGGTTGCCCAGAGAAGCTGTGGATGCCCCATCTCTGGAAATGTTCAAGGCCAGGTTGGATGGGGCCCTGACCAGCCTGGTCTAGTTGAAGGTGTCCCTGCATTTTGTCCCTAATTTTTGAAAAAAAAAAATAAATATCTTCAATTAAGATATGGACAGCCTCAAATCTAATCCAGTTTCTGAACCACAAACTTTTCCAGAGTTGCTTTTAGCATTAGTTCTCTAGGTGCTATTTTGTGGAATACTAGGTTATTTTAACACTTTCAGTGATATTTACAATGTATTAGCTGTCATCTTATATTTGAAATCAGATTCCACTTGCCACATCTTTAACCCTTAGCTTTGTTACCAGGCATGCTGCATCAGGTTTGGAAGGAGGAAATAATATTTTTCTTTTTAATTTCTTCTTTCTCCCCACCCCTGTCCTTTTTTTCCTCTTTATTTATTTGAAAAGGAAATGATTAATAATGCTTGGTAAACAATGCTTTCTATTTCATTTTGGCAGAGGGTTTATGTAGAGAAGAAAGTAAGTGCTGTACATGCAACCTGTAACATGACACGTTGGACCAAACTAATTCCCATTATGTAGCATATCATATGCCAAATAGGGCCAGGATATTTATTGATAATCAGCTTAATTGTTTATTACTCAGAAAATTCAATTGAGTCACAGTTTAATCTTTTAATTTTCACTTTCACAGAATATTCACAATACATACCTAACTAATCACGTTGCCTACAAGGGCAGCAATTTAGAGTTTTGCCACGTATTTCACTACTGTGTATTTGCAAAGATATTTTTTTGTTATTCCGCTGTTGTCGCCTGTCACTCAGTGAAAACACTTGACTGGCATTATACAGCATCATTGATCTTTACCTAATGTGAAGTAGGGTGACATAGCTTACGGCTTCTTCAATCATTTCTTGAATGTGAAAACTTTGCCAAATTCCTTTAGATGTGTAGGACATCAGACTGTAGATCACCAATCTCATTTGGAAAATATGGATATTAATTCATATCAAGAAATTAACAGCAAAAGAAGGAAGGATTTTCCTATTACAATAAACCTGTGATTTTGCCAATGTGAACAATTAATAATAATTAATAAATAATAATTTAAAAGAAGAAGGAATATTCCTAAACAACAAGTCTTCTTGACAGGTATATTGTACAAACCCATTCTTCTTATTAAAGGTTGTAGAACTGAATACAGTCTTAAGGAATAGCATGAAATATTTTTATTTAAATATTAATTAGCCCAAATTCTGATTTTAGGAACAAAATGAACCTTTATATGTTTGGGATTTATCAAGAATATACTCAAAATGATACTAAGATTTGTGTGATTTCACCAAGTTCATGCAGTTTGTTCAGAAAATTGAGTGTTTTGGAGATACAAATTTTTTCTGTATCTAAATATGTCAAGATGGGTTTAAAAACCTTGTACTACATATTTCTTTTAATTAAATTGCTTTACCTTAGCATAAAAACTGTCACACTTGAACTTTTATATTATTACAGTAGATATTAAATGGTTTTATAGCAATATGAAGTCGAGAGCTGAGTTAAAATAAGAGCAGTACTATAAAAGCTCAGTTTTCAAATATTGTCTAGAAAGTGTTGAAGACAATGTGTTTGATGAACTTCACCACTGTTGCTATGATTTCTAGTGCTCATTTGATATCTAAAAATGCAAAATTTTTTGTGAATTTTGTTTTATGTCATTGATAAAGAAGCTTTTGATGTCAAGATAGTAATTCAACAAAAGCTCTAACGGTACCTCCATAACCAACAATTTTTGCAACCTACATTAAAGGATTCTGAAAATGGTGTCTGAGTAGCACACTGACTCACTAACACTGGTTTTTAGTTAGTGTTTAAACACTGGGGATATCACAGAATAAGAAAGCTAATATTAGATTAACACTTTAAAAAAGAAATAGGATAGCCTGTTTCAGCCAATAGGATATCAGCCCTGGCTAATTTTTAACTAATAAAGAATTAAAGCCATATAATTTATGCTACTGAATATTGATAACTGCTTTTTTGTGTTTCTTAATAAGATTTCTAATGTGGTATGCAAAATGTCTTACATTTTGGTTTCTACAAGGAATATAACTCATTGACAAGGAAATATGGTCACTATGATCTTGTCCTCATGTGGCATGTTAAATGGATTAAGAACCAGCCAACCCAAAGATCTCAGCCTGATGATATTTGACACTTGACAAGCAGAGGGAAATGGAAGAGGAGTGGGATTTCACATGGGTTAATACTGGTGTGACTGTTTCAGAAGTTTCGGTTCATTCCTTAATCAAGAAAAGGAGATATGGTGGTGAGTTGGTCTACAGATGTTAAGAATCAAAGTGGTACCACAAATTGAGAGACCCTTAACGCTCCAATATAATTAAAGAAGAAAACTACAGAGACAACTGAGCAAACCATTTTTTTTTTCTAGAAGAGTACTCTAATTCAGACAGTAAATGATTCTGCAAAGTCCTATTCTGAAGATTCTAACACCATATTGATAAATCATTAGACTTATAATGGATATTGACCATAAAAATACTAATTTCAAAACAACAAAGGGTTTAAAGTCTACAGTGATAGCTGTAAGAGACAGTTTTCACACAGCACTATTAAATAAAAGGAATATTTAATATCAGTTCGTAGGTGTCGGGACCATGGGCAANCACAATTTCACATTCATCACAGATTCAGATACAAAAGACAAAATGTAGAGAAGAAAAAGGAGAATAAATTTCGGACAGGATCCTGAAGAAAACAATAAAGGAGGAGGGAATATGTGCAGAGATGTTATAAAAGTTGGTGTGAGAGATGGAAAGAATTATTACTGGCACAAAACAACTGAAGTGTGTGTGTGGACGACTGGCTAGGACAAGTTCTGCAAAGAGTGTGATGGTACACTGCTCCACACCCTGCCCTTGGACACTCTAGTCCAACCGAGAATTGCTATTGGCCACTGGCACACCAGAAGGTCCTCCTGGAGGGTGCCAGGAGACCAAAGCAGATAAAAGCAGTTGCACAAATACATGGCATACATGGACACAGTCCATTGTTTTTATTTTATAGTAGCTAAGACTGTGCTGGAATTCAAGCAGTGATTATTAATCTTCTCTGCCCCCTCTCTCTTTTCTCCCTCTCATTCTTTCTTCTCTTAATCTACACTACTCAAAATCTGGGCAACTTAAAACTGGGTAGGTTAGAGTTTGCTAAGTCAGTGCCTTGTGAAATGCTTTATTTCAGTTGAATGTTGCTTTAAAATTTGCCAAGTACCATTATTTTCTAAAGCTTTCCATTAAAAGTTTGTTGTTTAAACTCCTGAGAATGCTGTCACGTTTCTCCAGTGCACCTGCTTCAGGGTATTAAAAAAACCTTAGCCTGCATAAGAAACTTGTCAAATGAGTTCTTGGCTTTACAGATGACAGGCAGAATTTATGGACCACATTATCAAAGAATATTCCAGCTTCTCTAGTGAAGAAGAGTGGCCATGAGCCTAAGGCACCATTGAAACCAGCTTCATGTGTTTTTTTGAGTTGTACATGAGGTGTAGAGCACTCACGGGAGATGTAGCCTCTGCATCTCTGAATGTACCCCTGTTTAATTGTGAGTTATTTATTCTTTATTATAGTATTTATCAAAGACTTAGGTAGTGACAAAGCTACCTCAGTTTATGCCTACATTTTACTAATATTTCCCTTCCAAATGACCTTATGTAACTGTCTTCTGCCCACATATATTCTACAGATATCACACAACCTTTACTGTCATTCATTGAGTCTCATTTACACATCACTGCCAGGTTAGTTGCACATCTCTTTCAGTAGTGCACAGAAGGATCTTGCCATTTTGAACTAATGACTGCGTTTAAGAAAACATAGAGAACTCCATGACAAGTCTAACCACATAAAACTACTTAAAATGCATCTCCTTGAAGGAAATGGTCAGTAAAAAAGACCTAGATAATTTTAGAAGCCATTTTTGAAGATGTGCTATTATTACAGAGAGAACAGTATTCTCTCCCATAGTATTTATGCAAGGCAAGCTATGTGCTTTACATTGACTCTTTAACTGTGTTTAAATTCCTTCCTTTTAATCTTCACTATAACCCCTGAAATGATTGATTTGCTAAGGTGCAAAGTGCATATTTTCAATATGCGATTGCTAAAATATCCAAAGAAAGTTCTGGTTTTCTTTCAATGAAGTAGTTGTGTGCTGGGATTTGTTCTCCAAATCATGACGTAGTTTGAGGTCTAATATCATTGAGGAGTGTATTTCATATGCTACATGTATTTTGTTCAGCTACAATCATTTGGCAAAGGAAAAAGCAATAAAATTCTTTATTGAAATTGTACTTCATATTTGTCTGTAAATTCTAGCTAGTCAGATAGTGAACACAGCTTTATGTAAAGAAATAATCAAATGTCTTCTCTGATGTTTTTACACTAACCAGAAAATAAAGTTTAAATTATATAATGAAGCCAGTAACTCCAGAGACAATATGCAATAAAACCAGGCATAGACATTCACCATATTCCAAGTACATATAAAACCAAAGAGAACATGATAAATTCCTGAGAAGCTGAAGCCATATATCCTTAGGCACATTATCCAAAGTTTTTGGGCTTTCCAAAAGAACTCAAGCCCTCTCCTTATGCAAACAGACATCTGAAATTGAAACCTCATTTTGTAGGGCAGTCTTTACTCGCCAGCAGTGCTAGTTTCTCCCCTGTATTAAAGTTCCAGAATGCGTATGTAAATTATTTCTTTCCTCTGAGGTTTGAGAAAAAGATTAGAGATATATACATCACTGAGAAGGTGAGATAAAAGTTTCCTCAACTATGGTAATTTTCTTTTCTGAAATAAAAATGCTTCAATGAAGTAATATTTATCTAAAACAGGTGAAGACCAAACTCAGAACACTGGAGGAGGCACAAGGGGGGGCAGTGGGATGTAAAAATAGCTTTCCAATGCTTCATGTTCTCCTGAGTAGCCTCTTTCTGGGGTTCCAGAGGCTGTAACCGATTTACACTATGTAAAATCTGCCATCACAATGCAAAAATTTTGGATGTCTTCAGGCTTATGAAAATCATACTGTATGCAGGATAACAGGTGGAGATATATATATATAACCTTAGAAATGTGATGGGCTTTGCATTCCAGGACATCTTGACCTGGTTCTGAATGTAATTTGATAAACTGTCAGGGGCTGTGTCATCTGTAAGCTTTTCATTAAGTTACTCTAAGACAGATGCTGGGAAAGAAAGTGATGTCATACAAGGTTATAACATGTCACAAACATTGCAGTACTACTGTATGTTAAGTATGTATGTATGTATACATACTCTTAAGATCGAAAATGTGAAGCCAGAAGAATGTAATTAGTACTAAAATGCTGGATATACTATTCTCTGGAATTTTAAAAAGCTCTTCTAGCTTTCATTGCCTTTTATAATTGCAGAGTACTTTCTTATTTTATCATGCTTTTTGCAACTAGCTATTGATGGCTATATAGCTATTAAATATGTTGCATATGACCAAAATATGAAAACTGGGGGGCTGTATGTTTAATGAGGTTTGAAAATGCAATCTAAGCAGCAAAAGTCTAGAAAATAGATGTTGCCATATTACACGCAGAAAACAAAACAAAAAAAACCCAAAAAACCAAAAAAAACAAAAAAACCCCCCTAATTAAGACCTTTAACTCTTTCATTACTTTCTTTATCAAATTAAAGATAAGAAATCCATTTACACAGAGATGTTCCAGAGAAAATATTATATTTTCACTAGCTGTAATCTCTGTAATATAACAGGTCTGGTCCATAACACAAAAACAGCATTCTCCTGCATGTTGGCTCTTTAATGGACAGATGTGTCAGAAATGTGGAGCAGTTGAAGAGATGTTTTGCTCCATTCTGACCTTTTGTAGTAGCAGTGATGCGATTAAACCAAATGAAAGCATGCTGTCCTAATAGTGCAGCTTCAGAGTGGAAATTCTTGCCAAATAGTATATAATTATCTGCTAAATGTATTTCTGTACTAAAATGTGCTAAAACCTTACAATTTCTGGGTTTTTTAGAATAGGAAAGCTTAAG
Source organism: Drymodes brunneopygia (assembly GCA_013400955.1). Classification (NCBI taxonomy): domain Eukaryota; kingdom Metazoa; phylum Chordata; class Aves; order Passeriformes; family Petroicidae; genus Drymodes; species Drymodes brunneopygia. The sequence goes on from VZTZ01023275.1 coordinate 74,867, forward strand.
CTGCTAGAGACAACAATGGTTCTTCAAATAATATCTTTGGAAGTGTGGTACAGGGCCCATAACTAGAATTATTCATTTGCTCTCTGGCAGTACCTAAATCTCTTATATGTAACTCAACCATACTAAGGTCCCACAGCTCCTCTCCATAATAGCTTACAATCTACCCACCTAGAATGTCCGGATACACAAAAAAATAATCTAAAGAAGCTAAAAAATGTCTGGTTTGTACATTACATAAATGTCCAAGTTCGTGATTTTCCTCAAGATGTGTCATTGATAGATAAATACGACCTGCAGACAACCAGAAATCACTTTTCTGTCTAACAAGAGAGTTCTAACCCACATGCAAGAAGGCATTGCAAGGGGCTTTTTTCTGAACTGCTCTTTTCTTCAGAAGAGATTTCCTGAATCTGTTACACATCATCAAAAGTAATTAAGTACTTATTGATACCAAGATAAACAGTAAGACAAAGACACTTGTTCAGATGGTTAAACATCTAATATTGTTTTTTGCCTCAATATCTGTAGCGAACCAAAGGATAATTATCTGGTTTACCCTCACATTTGGTTAAACTATCAATATCATCTTTGAAGATGACTCATGTTGCCTTAAATGTCTCTCTAAAAATGGATTATTCCAACCTCCTAAAGATCTGTTTCTTTCCATTAATATGAAGGGAGTTTTGCTTACTACAACACAGACATTAGTTTCAGATATCTAAGTTAATTGGAATGAAATCTACCTAAAGACATGCATCTCTGGTGTAAGCTGTCTTTATTAAGAGACAATCAAAAAAATGTCATTCTGAGGATGCCTCATTCATAGATATGTCTTCCAGGGGCATACTCCACCTCATAGCAGGAAAAGAGACACTCCCCAGTGTGTGAGCCAGCACTGGCAGGACACAGAAACAACAACAAAACCACAGATTAAATGCAAGGACTAAATTAATTTTTGTTACCTCGACAAGCATTGGATGCCAAGCATCTGTGCAGAAGGACACAAATACAATGCAGGCACTGCAGAACTCAGTCCATGCTAGAGGATCACCAGACCTGCTGGCTTCGCCTGTACTTCAGGGATTCACCCAGGAGTGGTTTACCACTGTACTTTATTTTTTCTTTTTCCAGAAGGGCAGGAATCCCAAGCATGTTCAGTGGGGTCCCTCTAAGTTTATCACCAACCTATGTTATCTAAGCACATATGTTCCTGTCAAACACACAAGACTAAACAATGATTAATATGATACTTCTGCAAGTATCATGAAGAAAATCATAAACCTGTATTTAAATCAAACTCTGATGGGGAATAAGGTTTTCCACCAGCTTTCTGTTCATTGTACTGAATGCTTGATTGCTTGCGTATGGCCTGGCGAAAGATTACTGCTCTTAGTCTGGAGATGTGGGCTTCCTTTCCTTTTTTGCATTTTGATTCTCCTTTAACTTTTATAGATAAAATGCAAAACAGCAGTATCACATGCAACACAGATGATGTCTCAGTGTTAGACATTTTGATATGAGTGCATGATCTGCAACTCATAATTATGTTGCTCTTAATATATAATAGGTCAATAATTGAGTTTGAAGACAAAACTGTGTCAGCACCATTGGAATTTCTTTTTTTCTTAAGCCACTTACCTGAAGTTCAGTAAGTTAAATGGTAGTCTCCATGGGAAATTATTTCATGCCTTCACGTGTATGAGATTTTTCATATCTATGTGAAATGAAAATGTCACCATGAAAATGCAAGCTCAACAATGAAGAAATTTTACAAACAAATCATCCAGAAATCTAAAAAGTAAAGAAATTACCTTGCATGATCCAAAATCTCCTAAGATTTTAAGATTTTTTTAGCACTTACATCCACCATTCTGATACTTAATTCTGAATACGTGTTTGATAAAGCCTATTTTATAACAGCATTGCATAATTATTCTTTCACATTAAGAAAAGAAAAAGGTTTACAGCCTTAGGTTTTTTGAATATTTTAGAGGGAGGAGAGTGACTGTAACTTTTCCTTGTGATATTCCCTATTGCTTCTTTTACAGTGACTTCTATAACAAAATTCAAAGTCAAGCACAAACATAAATCTGAAAATCACATTCAAGTCTCCCTTTGATTTTAAGCCTATAATCAAGCTGTTGAACATAAGTAACGTAAAACAGAATTCAATTCTTCTGCTTCTTTCTGTCAGTTAATGAATCTCTTTTTAAAGATATCCAAGGCGCAAGGATGACTAAGATCATTGCTTTTTTAGGATCAATTTATCTATTGAAGGTTCTAAAACATAGCCTGATCCTTTCCAGTACAGAGTTGAAATAAATGCCATGACATTTAATAAATGTTATAATAAATAGCACTAATATATTAAAATCAATAAATATATTCATGGACAATATCTTATGGATTCTCAGATAGATGCACCATTGGGGAAAGATCAGTAAGATGATTGAAATTTTCCCAGATAACTTTAGGTGTGAAAAATAGTATTTTTAAATCATGCACATTCCCTATAGTTAGAGGAGATAAAGGATATGCACTTGGGAGAAAAATTAATATAATATGTTATGGACACCTGTGCAGGGTGAGGAACAATTTTTAGGGAAACAAGACAAAATAAACTGAGCTTTTCTTGTTTCCCTAAAAAGAAGGCCAAGATAAGATATAACACAGGGCGAAAGAGGAAGAGATACTTTATAATGGAGAGAGAAATTCATTCCTGTTTTTAGACCCTTAGTACAGCACTTTACAAATCTTGTTAGTCTCAGTTCAACTATACTAAAAGTTTTTGTTGGAGTGATGTAGAAAGGATTTAGAAGACTGGCACAAATGAAATGTCACAGCAGATTTTGGACAAAGTATATTCACAAAGACAGGTGAGCAAATTGATGACTACTGAACAACAAAGTATATACAATGAAGGACAAATAGACTCTTAATCCACCATGAATGTATAAAGTTTTTTTTATCTATCTTAATCTAGATAACTATCTAGTCTAAGCTATCTAATGCTGGTATGGGTATAGTGATTAGGTAAGATGGAGTGTAGAAAGAGTGATTTGCCAAATCAACCAGAAAAGAAATCTCATCTCTGAAGACAGCATTGTTCCTTGTTAATATCTGCACAGCAGTATTACCCCAAAAGACAATGAGTATGTTTGGGGGGGCATATCTACCTTCCATTATGGAGTGTAGCAATAGACACACTTTATTTGACCAAACACTACACATTTAGTAACTCCTATGAACACATGACAGTAAATGCACAGCTGTCTGACTAGCTTATACAATTACTTTTTCTAAGTTAAATTAAAGTTGGACTTGTATACTTTTTCTTTTGGTGACCTAAAGAATGCTACTATTGTAAATAACTGCTATGAATCTCAACTACAGACAATAGCCTATTTGACCTTGCTATGAACAAAAGCATAATACTGTCTATGAAATTGCAGCATGAGATACATTTCCACATAAAGCACTTAATCTATCAGTACCCATTCAATTTGAAAACGACACTGATGATGGGTCCTCAAGATGTTTGCCAAGTCCTCAAAGTCAATATTCTCACAAACATAGCAAATCATGACAGATAATTTATGTAGGAAAGGAGTTGCATTATGATTTTGTTAATTTAAGACCACCAGTGGAGTAAGTTTACATCAGATATCATCTTAAATATAATTAATGTATATAGCCATAAATAGTATTAATGTGAAGCTGATCTCCAACTGTTAAGTGGTTGTTATGGTGTTAATATATTAAAGTAAAAATTACTATGAAAGTTACTCAATATTAATTCTAAATTTGCAAAACTGTCAAGAGAGTTAGGAAATTAAGATTTTTTAAAAATTATTCAAAGCACCTGCATGTGTTTCATGAGCAAAATTAATTGCCATATTAAATTAGCAGAATGACATTAACATTAAGGGATCATTAGTATCATTCATAATTATTCATTATCTTTAAACTGAATCATATGTCATTTCCTTGACATACTGTATTTATTATTAAAAAGGTTAGCTTTTCAAAACTCTAATTATAGGTACAGAACATATGGAAGATATAATATACATAAAGATAAATATTCTTAAGTATTTTTATTTTTCCATAAAGAATGGAATATTTTGTCTAAAAACTTAATCCAATTGGGTTCAAAACTGGGGGAAAGAAAGCAAGAATAAAATATAGTGACAGAAAACGAAGAAAAAGGAAGAGCAATGGCATCAAGGTAATCAGTCACTGTTTTCATTAATAGTCTAGATGTTACAACATGCATCTTTCTTTATATTCTTTGAACTATGATGTGGCAAGTTGCCCCAAAGTGCTATTAGGTGCATAACTTATTTTCAAGAGCTCAATCTTTGATTTTGTTCACTGATTTAAATAATTTCATTGTTCATATGACAAATGGTCTCTTTTTGAGCCCATGTATAAACCGTGCAACCAATCTGAGGTCTACTTTGATTCTGTATTATTAGCTTACACACACATAAAAATATAATTCAACATTTGTGCCAGTACAGATTTCTGCTAGTACAAACTAGAGGTTGTCGAACCACGAGTTTAACCTTTACTCAAGTGCTCTGTGACAGATGGATTGGCTGTATGGTCCCAGTTCTCTCCTGACATACCCCTAAGTGGCAATTAGTCCACCTCTTACATAGCCTCAGCTGTTCTGCACTGACAATGATAAACAATAATAAAAGCTCTACTGGCTTCAGCAGATCCACACCAGCTGAAACTATGATGTTGTGTTCCCAGAGAATTAACATAATAATAGTTACTGACATTTCAAGATTATCCTAAGTTTTTTAGGGAAAACAAGCTGTGAGATTAAAAAAAAAAAAAAAAAAAGAGTAGACACTCAAATGGCATAGCCAATTTCCTCAGTTCATACATGTGGAAATAGGTTCAAGATTTTAGGATGTTTAGGAGATTGAGGTGAAGTATTTTGTCCTCCTTTCAGATGATTCATGTTTACACAAACATCTCTCGATATTTAATGCCTAAATCCTGTCACACTCCTGGAGACATCTCTGATTGTGTCAGAAGAGGAATTCCAGAAAGCGGTATCAAACCCCAGCCTAAAAAGAACAGCAAAATCTTGACAAGAATCTTTCACAATCTTCTGTCTTGAGCCTTTTACTTTAAATCTACTCTTATCACATATTTCTCTGACATAGTTAAACTCTGGTTATTAGGCACTAATGCTATTTAGTGGTTACATGAGTTTACAAAGATTAAGGAAGTTTCTAAAGCCAATGGATGGACTGCATCTTTCACAAAATATGCAAGTTTGTCCACCGAATTCAATTTTCCATTGAGGATTGCTTGAAAAATCTGCTTTTTCTGGTAAGCTGTTAGTTATGAAAAATGGTCCCCATAACAGCGTCTATTATTCAGTTTATCAAGTAAAAAAAAAAAGAAAAAAAAAGGATATTAGTTATTTGACATAGGTCTTCAGTCCTTTCTTGGTAAAATCAAAAATACTGCAAATTTAAGGGCAGTGGTTGCTGCAATTAACTGATTTTGATATGGATGTATTCAATAAATAGGTTATGCTATGCCTAGATCACTTTTGATGATCTTGTTAAATTTGAGAAATAATAGTTCAGTATTTGAAGATAGGAAAATATTGGGTATTGCATCACCTAAAATAAACTTAAAAAAGAATGATAAGCTAATGAGATGCAGTCAACTCTAGATAGAGGTGGAAAGATAGTGGTAGTTCATCATACTGATATTTAACTCCTCAACCTCTTCTTGCTCCATATCCTTACTCTCTCTTCCCTCAGCAAAAACTGGAAAATGAGATATTTGTCTACCTGTCCTCTTTTCTAAAGATGTCCTGCATCATGCCCACTGTCTATCTCCCCACTTTAAAGATGGACACTCCTTTTTCTGGCCATGGAGCCTCGTATACTGTATGCATCTGGGTAAGGGAAGGTAGCTATTGCACAATGATCTCTGTCCTGAAATGAGCAGTGTGTCCCTGGAGCTCAGAGCTGTGGCTCTGAGACATCTGACTAACTTCCTATTAGAAAAATGCTCCCTCCTTGCTTGAAGTTTCCTCTTTTAGCAGAATAAAGGCACCACCATTATTTTGGAATACCAGGAAACATCCATTCAACAAAATCAATATGTATGGCTCACCACATACAAAGTCCATTTCCAGCTAATCTCAAGGTTAAGGACAATGTTGTTTGGGTTTTTTTTTTTTTTCCTTGCCTTTTTATCTCTAACTGAAATATGTGTCCTTAAATTCATTATTTTTCAAGTTAGGCTACGCACTATGAGTTAAAAATAGCAAAATGCTAGTTCAAGTAAAAAGAAGTAAAACCCATGAAAATGAATCTTGGATGCTTTTTCCTCAGATACTTGGAGTTTTTCGAATGAAATCACACATAAATTTTGAATAGTCTTGCAATATTTGGATTAACAATTTTTAAAAACTCTCCTTTTTTCCCCTTACTTGTACAATTTCCTTCCTTTACTTTGAGTGTTCTCTGAAGTACCTCTAGGCATTAAAGTAAGCCAAGTGCAGTTGGTGAATTGGAATGGGGTCATTGACTGGAGTCAATTGCCTATGCACAATTATTGTATAAATTTCTTAGTAAAACTATTTTATATGTTTTTTGCTTAAAACTACATTTACTTCTTTATTCTTGACCTTTCTTCTATTACTTTGAATATAATTTCTGGTGATTGACAACTACTTAAGCTACTGATTTTGTTCATTGTCAGCTTGGCTATTTTTGTGCTTTTATTTTCTCATCAACTTGGACTCTGAACAAATAATATTTCATAACAACTCCCACTTCATTAAGCCTCCACATTTCTTAAGGAGAAATCACCTAACATAATCAAACTCACAAATATTTAAGCCAAGTTGAATGGTTTATTTTGCATGATAATAACAATAGCAATAATTGCTTATTCTAGGATATCACTGGTGAGATGTCTTTAAAATATAATCTTATGTTTATGTTAAGTACAGCAGTTGACTTTCTATCCTGTTTAATTCTTATTCTAGAATTGTCTTGCAGACTAATTGGTATTTCCCTCATTTTATCTCCATACTATTTCTGATACAAACCATGATGCCATTGATCTTCTTGGTCACCTGAACACCCTGTTGACCAAAACCCTCATGTACTTTTCTACCTTTTCCCTTTTCTGTTACTGACACTCTCTATCTGCTACTGTTCCCTTATTCCCTTATGCAACAATTTTTCTCTCATCATGTGCATTTACAGCAGCATTAGAAGTTGCTTTCACCACTTTCTCATCTCCTCTTGTTCTCCTATTTGCTAAACTCCATTATTCTGTCCTAGCATTCAAAGACTGAAGATAGTGCAGTGGTCCTTTCCAATCTTTACTTTTCTATGATTCTATCATCCACGCCTCTGTTTTCTTCAGTGTCTTTCAGATTCCTCATTAATTCTTAGAGGAGTTTTTCAGTTTCTCAGTAATGTTTTCCAGCTAAGTTTTATTCAGGCTTTCTCATGTCTTTCCAGCACTCCTTAATTATGTAAGCACACTTTTTCAATCTCCAGATTCACCGCAGATACAGGACTGGGTTTTGTGCATTGGGTTTTTTTTTCCTTAGTAAACATATAACAGTTACACAGTCCTTAGTAGTCCCTATGAATCCCAGCCTCCTATGTTCCATTCACCTCCAGACCACCTTGTCTAAGACAGTCTTTTCAGTATTTCTAAGTCACCAGCTTAAACAAAAAATTGCCAGTCATATTGATTAAAAATCTGTAAATCTTACTATGTTACTAAAATAACAGTAAAAAAAAACCCTTAAATTTACATTTCCCTTAGACCAATATAAATGAACATTTCAGGTACTTGAAATGCAGAACAAAAGCACCTGTTCATTTGACAAAGTCCTACTCCTTCTATAGCCAGATATTAAATGTTGTTATATTGAGTCTGTCTGAGATGGAGTTCACCTTCCCCAGAGCAGTCCTCACGGTGTTGTGCTTTTTACTGGTGGGTAGAAAGGTGTTGGCAAAACACTGGTATTTGGCTACTGCTGAGCAGGGCTGGCACAGTGTCAGCAGCATCTCTCCAGCGTTCCACCCTCACCAGCAGGCTGAGGATGGGTAAGATCTTAGGAGGGGACGTAATCAGGATAGCTGACCCAAACTGACCAAAGGGATATTCTCCACTCTATGATGTCTAATCAGAAAAAA
>VZTZ01023275.1:83096-180527 GCA_013400955.1 Drymodes brunneopygia
CAGAAAAAGGAGAAGGAAGCAAGGAAGGGAATTAATTATAACTTCATCTTCCAGAGCAGCCACTATATATACTAAAGTCCTGGGAAATAGAGAATGAAACTTCTGTTTTCTTTGTCTTATTTACACAGTCTTTGCTTTTACTTTATTAAACTGCCTGTATCTTGACTCATGAGGCTTTTTTCCATCTTATTTTTTCTCCCCACCATCCTACTGAGAAGGGAAGCTATCTAGTGCTTGGTGGGTGCCTGGCATCCAGGTCAACCCACCACAGTTGTGTAGGAGTCCATTTGCTTCTCAGGACTTGTTCCTAAGTAAGACATTTGATTGATTCCAGGCTTGTATCTCCAGTTCTATCTTCCAAGAAATTGGGTCAAGTGCTTTTGCATGGCCCATTAATGGAATGGGCCTGTTAACTGTTATGTTGTCATTCTTCTTGCTTCTCAGACTCCAGTACTTGCATATCTTGCTTTCATCTTTCTGTTATCTCAAGAGTTGGCTGCTCTATTCTCATGAACAATCTCCCTTCATCTTTTTCTTCTTCCTCATCTTTTCCTTCTAACTAGGCTGAAAGAAAATAACCTTAAAAAGTCACTGTGTAAGAAACTCTTAAATCAATGAGAATTCTGCAGACATAGAGAATTACTTAATCATTCGAATGTTATTTGGCTGATGTTTAAAAAGTCAGCAGGAGGAACTCATAACATTAATTTTAATCAGTTATTTAATAATCCTTCAAAACGGTGTCTCTTATATAAAACCTGTTTGCACAAATCCCCTTGGTCTTTGGACACAGCATATATCTGAATATAACTGAACTTGCATTTAAAATTTAACAAATGTGATAGATGTCTCATGGGGAGGAGCAGCTGGACCTCTGGATGTAAATGCTGTTAGAACTTACTGCCTGAACTAAATGACCTAGCTTTCCCAGCTCAAAGGCTAGATTAGATTAAATAATGATTTGTAGTCCAGTCACTATGGAGGGAAAGAAAACCACACTAATTCACGGGCTATGTGAATATTCACATAATGTTTTTCTTCATTATTTATCCTTGGTTATTGCCTAGTCTGAGTCTGGCTTCAAAAATCTGTTTAGTTTTTACTACAGAAAGTTTAAGTATTTTGACTTGTTTCCTAAGATGTTTGAAGGAGTCTGCACGTAGCTTTCTACCTTAGACACAGCTCTAAAGCAAATCCACTGAACCAAAAATTAGTTTCATGGAGAAACACACAGATGAGAGAAGTTAGAGATGGGAAGAGTCTATTAAGGCATCCTCCAGGCATTGTATTCATGCATACACTCACTTGAGGAAAATGCCTGGAGCAGAAAATTGCACAATATAGACTTATAAAGTTCCTGTGTGTAGCAGTAAATAGGCAGGATTTAAAGTTAAAACTGATAAAAGGATATACTTTGTTGCACATCATAATTAACCTAGAGAGCTCATTGCCACAAAAATATCACTGAGGCCTAAAAGATTAAGAGAATTTTAAAAAGGATTAAACATTTATATGGATAATGAGAGCATTTACATCTGCATGGAATTAGAATTATTTCTTTAAAACAAAATGTTACAAACTATCTTATTTCAGGACATAAAACAAAAGGTAGTCATCAAGAATATTAAGAAATCTCCCCTCTCAGTAAAATTATTGCATAATTGTTCATTTCAGCTTCTTTATGAGCATGTGGTTCTAGTCCCTGGCAGCAACAAGATACTGGACTACATGCAAATATTGCTTGATCCAAACCAGCAATTACCAGGCTCCTCTTGACTTATGTTAATGACCTCATGACCTCACGGGTACTATGGGGGAAAAAGATTTTATCATTCGAATTCGTTCTTGGAGAGATAAAGGTGGCATGCAGACATAGAAATGTTTTGCAGCAAACTCCTGTTTCTTCTGCAAGAGGGAATGCTTCTGGATAGATGCAGGGAGTATTTAATGAGTGAGTGGCATAGAAATAGAATTATTGGCATGAACAAGTTAATGACCAATTAAGTACAAAAACAAAACTAAATTACTTGCATTGGTACCTAATTTAAAACTGTGATTGTAATCCAGGTAATGGAGCTCTGCTGGAAGTGTTCTTAGCACTCCCCTAACAAAAAAGTCATTACTGACTGGCCTGCTGCTTCATATAATTGCTGTGATAAGCCACCACAAATATAATTGGCTTTAGATAAAAAAATACATCATCATAAAGCAAGAACTATAGTTGTACTTTGACTTACGTATTTATATCAACTTAAGGAAGATCATTAACACATTTAGTATCCAGACATTTTTACTAAGCCAGAAAATATAAAGAAATGATCTTAAACAATGTTTAAGAAACAATACAATTCTCCTTAAATTGTGTTCCTTTTGAACACTGAAATTACTTCAATGGGCACATTTAGTCTGTTAAAGCCAAAAGGACTTCAGATCACTTTCTGTACTCTTCTGACAAGTTTAGCTATTACAATACAGTTTGAGACGCTTTCTAGTCCTAAATAGACTCTGGTTAATTGTGTATATTTCCTGTGCTTTCATAGATGTCCAGTATCATGTTCTATTATCCTGCTTGTCTAGCTCAAACAAATAAGGATTTGAGGTAGTGATAGATATATGGCTCAAAACAATGGAGTGTGAATATTCAAGGGAAAACTATAAACCCAGAATTTTATTCTCTTTATTAAGCCCCCCCTCAATTCCCCTTCCTCTGATGCTTGTTCTAACAAAAAAATTTATCAGTGGAATTTTCCCAGAAACACTCATTTTTAAATGAATATTAAGCATAATCTTGATAAGTTCATTTTTAATAACATGTACACTGAAAATTTAATTATAAAAAATTGCAGCCAGCTAGTGAAGATCAAATCACATAACATGAGATTTGTGTGTCCAATCAAACCTAATCAAAGGGATTTTAAAAAATCAGTGTAGGCTTCTACAATGAGCAATTTAGCTAGACACTTTTGTGTATCCCTATTCCTCTGTGGTCACATACTATACATGCTCCTTGCCATTCCAATGGCAAATTGCACAGATTGCATATTTGGATTTCAGAACCTAAAACTTCACATAAATACATAAATAAATGCATACATAAATAACTAAACAAAGCAAGCAACCACATGGGGGAGAGGAGTGTAGAAATCTTGCAAAAATATGATTGTCAGTAAATGTCACTTGTTATATTTGCCTTCATTTATCTGACCCCGGTTTTATTGTTCATAGGAACAAATCTATAGCAGAAATTGAAATAAAATCCATAAATTAAAATTTAGAAAGTAAAAGTATAATGCAATGCTTTATTTCAGTTGGTTGGTGCCTTTATTGTAAATACTTATGCTTTTTTACTCCAATTTTATTAATTTTAAAAATATATATTTAAAATATAAAAAAATACTGAAGTTGGTCTCCTCTACTAAGCAGTAGAAACACAGTGAAGGAAAAGATGTCCTAATCGCTGAAGTGTCCTATTGTCTTCATGGGCTGCTGTTCCTGACAGGAGCCTGCCCTGTGCATGAGCCTTTCCATAGGCTGCAGCTTTGTTTAGCACGTGTCCATCTGCTCTTTCCTAGAGTTTCTTATGATCTGAATGTGGATCTCTGCTCCACTGTGGGCCTCCATGGGCTACAGGGGAGTAGCTGTCTCACAGTGGTCTTCTGCATGGGCTGTAGGAGAGTGTCTGCTAGAAGAGCAATGCCTGATAGCACCCTATCTGAGAAGAGGAAAGATCTCATCAGTGGTTGGACCTGATGATCTTAAAGGTCTCTTCCAGCCTTGATGATTCTATGATTCTGNACAAATAAGGATTTGAGGTAGTGATAGATATATGGCTCAAAACAATGGAGTGTGAATATTCAAGGGAAAACTATAAACCCAGAATTTTATTCTCTTTATTAAGCCCCCCCTCAATTCCCCTTCCTCTGATGCTTGTTCTAACAAAAAAATTTATCAGTGGAATTTTCCCAGAAACACTCATTTTTAAATGAATATTAAGCATAATCTTGATAAGTTCATTTTTAATAACATGTACACTGAAAATTTAATTATAAAAAATTGCAGCCAGCTAGTGAAGATCAAATCACATAACATGAGATTTGTGTGTCCAATCAAACCTAATCAAAGGGATTTTAAAAAATCAGTGTAGGCTTCTACAATGAGCAATTTAGCTAGACACTTTTGTGTATCCCTATTCCTCTGTGGTCACATACTATACATGCTCCTTGCCATTCCAATGGCAAATTGCACAGATTGCATATTTGGATTTCAGAACCTAAAACTTCACATAAATACATAAATAAATGCATACATAAATAACTAAACAAAGCAAGCAACCACATGGGGGAGAGGAGTGTAGAAATCTTGCAAAAATATGATTGTCAGTAAATGTCACTTGTTATATTTGCCTTCATTTATCTGACCCCGGTTTTATTGTTCATAGGAACAAATCTATAGCAGAAATTGAAATAAAATCCATAAATTAAAATTTAGAAAGTAAAAGTATAATGCAATGCTTTATTTCAGTTGGTTGGTGCCTTTATTGTAAATACTTATGCTTTTTTACTCCAATTTTATTAATTTTAAAAATATTGCTGTATTTTTTTAATAAAAAATTTTAAAATCACTTTTTCCTAAGCATTCCCTAAAAAATCTTTGATATTATTTTGAAGCAGAAATTCAGAAACCTTGGATGTGGTTTCTATAGATAATAGTTGTCAATGTCATTGAAGGCTTTTGATAAAATTTTATGAGTTTTTTTACTAGGAATTCATAAAATTCTTCATAATATCCCATAGGCTGCACCGGCCCTAGCAATTCAGTCTACCCTTGCAAACCATTTGGAGCATGTCGACCTTTGAGTATGAAAGAAGGTCCACTGACACTAATGGATTTTGGATCAAACCATAAAAAGAGCAGCCATCCAAAATAGCACTTCTCATCACCACTGTACTGCATCTGTTAATTTCCTATATCATTAACACAAAGAGCCAACCATTCATAAAGGTGACAATGTCATTGTGAAGAAATTCAGGAGTAACTGATGCTGCCTTATAAATGGTATGTCCTCAGAAACTTATCATCCACTGAGTAAAAAGTGGTCTGATCTATTGTTTCATCCCATGTAAAATATGATAGTACTAGTTGTTATCCTTTTTATACAGAGAAGCAGCAGATGATAGTGAATGATTGATTCATTTAATATGTAAATATTTTAAAAATATATATTTAAAATATAAAAAAATACTGAAGTTGGTCTCTTCTACTAAGCAGTAGAAACACAGTGAAGGAAAAGATGTCCTAATCGCTGAAGTGTCCTATTGTCTTCATGGGCTGCTGTTCCTGACAGGAGCCTGCCCTGTGCATGAGCCTTTCCATAGGCTGCAGCTTTGTTTAGCACGTGTCCATCTGCTCTTTCCTAGAGTTTCTTATGATCTGAATGTGGATCTCTGCTCCACTGTGGGCCTCCATGGGCTACAGGGGAGTAGCTGTCTCACAGTGGTCTTCTGCATGGGCTGTAGGAGAGTGTCTGCTAGAAGAGCAATGCCTGATAGCACCCTATCTGAGAAGAGGAAAGATCTCATCAGTGGTTGGACCTGATGATCTTAAAGGTCTCTTCCAGCCTTGATGATTCTATGATTCTGTGATATGTGGTGCCAGCTAGCAGAACCATCATGTTTAAGAAGTAGATACTGCAGTTTTCTAAAGTAACATCCAACAGAAATAATGTGAGCCAATAATCTCTCTGTAATTCTCTGTCAATTTTAAACCACAACCACTGAATTCATTTATTCCTTAACAACTCACCAGAGTCTGTGTAGCCTATTTAGAAATAAAATTATCACTTAAGAGGTAGTGACACTGCTGGAGTTTTGATCAATGCTGTATGTTATTTATAAACAACATCACAAAAAAAAAAAAAAAAAAAAAAAAAAAAAAAAACCAAAAATCAGCATCACCCAAAAAAGCCTGACCTTTATTTGGTTGCTCAAGTTTTAAAATAGGTTGAACGATAGTGTCCTTCTGTGTAATAGTCCAAATTACAAATCCATATATAAATTTGCCTTTTCAGTTCCATGCCTCATTTAGGTACACAGTATCTTCACCCACAAAGATCCATGATCTCTAGAAATTGTTTCATGGACACCAATTCTTTCTCCCAATGTTATTTGCTGACCACAAAAAGTTACTAATGCCCTTATGAAATGTGTTATGAAAAAAGAGAGGAAAGAATTCTGCCCATACGAAGTCTGTATAATGCGAGTACTCTGTCAGTGTTGTTGTCTAGGTCCATAGAAATTTAGCAACTCATTGACCTCAATTTTTTGTTACAGTGTTTCTCAGTCCCCAGAGTGTTGTTTATCCTCTTCTTCATTAGAATCTAAAATAATTTAAAACTGTTCCTGACCTAGCTTTTGTCGGTTTTATTGGGACAATGATGCATGAGAGAATTCCAGCAGAACGGAATGAGGAACAAGGATTGTAGGATTAGAATAGGTCACTGGGAGGTGGACACACTAGGAATTACATGTCCCTCTAACAGATGCATGGACTTAACACAATGAACAATGAAGAAGACTCAGTAAGAATAAGAAACTATTTTTTTATATTTTTATGCTATTTTTGTTACCTTTCAAAAGGTGATTTTGTTTTTGCTTGCTAAATTTCATTTCATTAATCAATTAGATGTTTACTCATTACGCATGCGTTTAACAGATCCAAGGTCAATGAAGGTTATCTACATCACAGTATATGAAAAAAAATTGTCTTTTTTCAAACTAAAGGGGTCTAGTATTTATTTTCTGAGAAGAAAAATAAGGTATTGATGATTGTGTTCTACATAACTAAAGCAATTGGGAGAATGTTCGTGGTTCTGTATATGTGTGGTGTGCTGGAAACATATTTACCATGAGGCTGATTACAGTTTTTGCTATTTAAAACTCTAAGTGTTCTTGCACTTGAATGAATTTGCACAATTTAGGTATTGCTCTAAATTATGACTCTTGGCTGTGATTCCCCAGGGGATCACACTTTAGCTGGGAATTACCCAAACAAATCTTATTCCATCTCCAGCTTGCAAACAACCTGATCGCATCACACAACAGGATACTATACATATGCTGTGCTAAAGAAAAGCAATAGCTACTAGGAATGGCTTCTGAGTTAATCTGACGTGCAAAACAATCTTGTTTGCAGTAAAATTGCAATCACTGACAACAGCAGAAAATCTAGTCCCACGAATTCAGTACCAATGAAAATTTTCATTTTGACTGAAGTATGCAGTAGCTTATACAATAAATATGCCATTTGTGTCTAACCTATACAGATTCAGTAATTCCTTTTGTGGTGAGTTTACAGGATTATATTTTTTCTTCCTTTAGTATGGCACAAATTGCAAACCACTATAAATATATATTTTTCCTTTAACTTTCAATTCAGTTGATTCCAGCAGAAATTTTTCCATCATTTTTAAAGGACAGAGGGTGAATTGGCACAACAGTCCCCCTTTAAGTACCTTCAAAAAATAGGCTTCCCTCTTCACTACTGCCCACTTCTATTCTCTCTTTTACATTTGCAAGTATAAAACATCAGGCTCAGCGATACTGAGCAAGTTTTTTCTCTCTCTTTTTCTAGTCTTATAAGAAGATCAATGCGTTATTTTTCCTGAAGACAAATTGCTATTACAAAGTTTTTTACTAAGACTGAAAATGTTAGGCATTTTGCTTCAGGGCTGGAGTTTCCTCAATGGTTGCCTGAAGCATTTCCAGTTTATATATCTTTCCCCCTGCATTGTCTAAGGGCCTTGTATTTTTTCAGTATCCATGAATTCATAATTCTCCACCATCCTTCTCAGACCCCACAGAGCGCAAAGTCTGCGGAATGTCCAATTTCTTATTTTTAAAATAAATTGAGAGGAAGCAATTTTTCTTCCCCATTATGCACCTCCACACTTCCAGAATCAAAGCCTTTCATCAACAAAAAATCTGAGGCTCTGCCTCCTGATATGGATAGATTGAAATCCAGTACTTTTGGATGTGCTTTTGCCAGAGAGTGTGTTTAGACCCTTGTTTTCGTTACTTTATTTTAAAGTATTGTGAGACATCCTGTATGAATGACACTGCAAAAATAATTCTATTGTTCTTGAACCAGCATTAGGCTCCATGGGTGCCAAGCCATGGTAACACATGGAGCTTTCACAGTTCAGTGCTCAGTCACATTTTTGTTCTAAATGATTCAAAGTTACCAGCTCCCTGAAAAGTGACTGGTTGCCAAAAAAAGCCCTCCTATTAAAGAAATGCATATGGTCATGAAATATTTTACAGTTTATAAACTTGTCCAGTAATAATTTGATTTCATGAGTTTGAACAATACAAAAATTAGCTGTTCCTGTTTTTTAAGAACTTTGACTTCTTATGACATTGACAGTCCATTTTTCTTTATTTACATTATATTTACCATTTCAGGTAAATGAAGTTCATATTAATTAAACAAAGGACAAGATTAAGGAATCATCTTTAGGTCTTTCCTTCTGCATTCTTTTTTTTCCAAAAGTAGTAGAGAATTCTTGTGCTATTGGTGCAGTCTTTCCTAGTTAATTTTTTTTGTATTCACCTATATGTTCCTCAGAGCAGGAAACTTTTTTAGTGCTTCAGTAGATTGATGAATTACAGTGCAACTCTAAGAACAGATTTTACATGTTTTCTACAAAATATGAGAATAAAACTTCCCTCCTAAAAAAAAAAAAAGACCAACCAAAAGGAAAACCTGTAAAATATTGAGCAGCCATCCATCGAATATGCATCTATCAAAAAAGTTTGTCTTGTGCCTTTGACTACACGTCTGAAAAGTACACCGACTACTCCCAAAACATTATAGTTTAATGGGCTTTTTGAGCACTCTCACTACAGTCTTCTATACAAGAGTCAGAAAAGATAATGTATTAATGAATATTTCCCAGCCTTAGGAAATTTTCCTGTTGTACAGATGAACACCATGCAGAAACTTTCTGTATTTACATCTCTGGTGTTCCAGTTAGTCCAGTTAGAAGATGACTTCCATGGGACAAAATCATATGGAACAGTCTCATTGTTGCTCTGAGCTCCATCTAGACTGATGATGATCAGACAGCTTTAGATACAAGGAGTCTGCAAGGATAACTGCTGCAATACACAATGCACACCATCACACAAGAGCCAGAATCTAGAATGTCCATATGGTAAGTATGGTTTCTTTTCTATTAGTGTTTGTTTAAAATGTTAAATAAAGAAAAAAAGTTTGTTTCAATTGTTGCTTAATTGTAGCAAAATAGGATATGTACAGGGTTGCATTTTTAAAAGTAAATTGAAAGCAATTGAGATCATAGCACAGAATCCATGAAAAGGGAAAGTATTGAATTAACTGAGTAATTTTTAGAAGCTTTTCACTGACTAACTCTAATAAACCTCAGAAAATGTGAATATGAACTGCAACTCCAATCATGAGCTGAACCCTTGTCTTTTAGAAAAATCTTTTCAGATATCCATATCACTTCAAGAAATTAATATTAATGAGTTGCAGCTGAGGTGGGTACCCTAATTTTGAAGGTACACTGTATGGGTTATTAGACATTTGGCTGATTCTCTACATTTGGGACCAGATCTAATAATTTTAGCTTTATCCGGTAACACTATGAATACTGCAATAACAGGCTCCAAGTCCCTTTCGCTATGACTGCAAAGTGTTAAATCATGCAAGGTATTAAACACACAAAGTTTAAGTGCAAAATCATTCTCTATATCTTCAAACCTTCTAGTGGTGTCCATTATTATGCTCAGTAAGTTAATACAAGTATTGTCATACATATTTTTTTCCATATTATAGAATTTTTTGAAACAGTTGAATATTCCTCTTGTATGTGTGCCATTTTTAATGTGAATCTTTAAGTAAATCTCTAGCAAACATCCTCACAGTCTATTCGAACCACCTATTAAGCTTGGTAATATAATCACTTGTGCTACTTCTTCCAGTCATCTTTAAGACTGGTCAATCTATTGAAACTGATAAAAAAGATACAAGATTTAAAAACACATGTAGGTAGAGCCTTCTTTCATAGGACTATAACCATTTTTATGTAGAAATAATTTAGATATCTAGTAATTCAAGTATCAAAGATAATAATTTATTTTAACCTGAAATCTAATGTTTTTAAACTAGAGAACCAAACATTTTAATCTCAAAGGCTGATATTATCGGGTAGCAATTTATTTTTAAACCCAGTGAATCAATTTGATAGTTTAGGGAAACTAGTTTTGAACTGATGTGTGAAGGTAGAAAGCATTTGTACCTTTTAAATGGAAATCATGACTATATGCATTTGGGCATCATGTGCACCATAGATGCCTTCAACTATAATTTAAGCAACAAAGTTCAAATAAACTTACCTTTTATTTCACTTTGAGCAAATAAGTATCTCCACTAGGGTCGATGCTTCCAACTTTGAGTTTGATTTAGATAAGGTAGGTAAATCATTCTCCAGAGGTGTGAACTTGTCATTATTTATTACAAAGGGAAGTGATTGCCTCAGACTAAGGTTTTTGATTGTCAGATACAACAAGTCAGTTCAAATGAATTCTATCCAAAGGAAAGAAATTCAAGATCTTTTATTCCAAAAAACTAACCAATTTAGCCTCATGTGACAAAATCAAATTCTTCTATTTCCATATTCTCATTGCACCTCTACACATTTGTAAGGTCAGTCTAAATGATAGACTGGGCTAAATTTCCATCAGTAGGATATTGTTGGACACAAAGAGAGCATCCCTTCCCTGCAAGCGATATTACCATAGAAAATTCAGGAGTTACTTCTCCATATATTATTTGTCTTTTCCTTCTTCCTGCCAGGTATTTTATTTCAATTGTCTTTAGTGTGAAATTCTCAAACAATGTACCTTTGTAGTGTTTAAAGAAAGAAGAGGATTGTAATCTGCCTGAAAATTGAAACTGTTTCCATTCTGATTAGTATGGTTTGTCTTTTGGAGTTCTAGAAATGTAGACACTTTGACAAGTCTGTAATTCCATCAAAATAAAGGGAATTTTTAATATTTGCATTTTAAGTTATGGCAAGTGTTCCCAGAGTAAAAAGAGTGGATATGAAATCTAAGCAAATTAATTAAAATTCCTTTAGGAAAACGATACACATTTCTCTTGAGAGATATTTTGATATTGTTAATACAAACCCATCCTGCAATTTTAAAATAAGAAACTCCATTTTGATGGTAATTTAAAATTTATTTGCATATTTTGAGAGTAAGTACATTGCTGGAAACAATGTTCAGTAACAAAATACATGACTAGGTTTGTCATGTGCTAACGTGCAAACTCCTCACATGAGACACATTTCCTCATCACTAAAGGAGAAATTAACAAGTTGGTAATTGGCACTCTGAACTTCATTAGTGTATGGCTCACCAGCAACATACCTCAGTGTCTGCAGGTCAGGAGACAGCCACTGTAGAACATCCTCTTTTTAAGACCATTTTAAGTGAAAATGTATGCATCCTTGTAACAACATTCACCTTCTCTATTTACATACGCAGGGTTAGTTCCCAAGACTATTTCCATCTGGTCAGAGAGCACAGATCTGTCTTTTGTAGAGGCAGAAAACAAAAAATGATTATTGGAGAAACTCCTGTGGGAAATACTGCATATTCTTCAAACTAATGCAAAGATTGACTAAGTTGCAGTAGAGTGGAGATTCAGGAGAGTAAGGCAAGAAAGTAATAAAAGGGAGAGAAATAGGGAGGGAAAATGGTAGAGAGAAAGGGAGAGAAAGAAGAAATAACAAAGAAAACAAAAAAGAGAAGGAAGGAGAAAAAGACATATGAGAAAGGACAAAAGGGAAGGAAGGAATTTCGGANATTAAGATGAAGGTTGAGGAAGAGGAATAAGAAAACGAAGAGGAAGAAAATAAAGAAAAGCAGATTATACAATGCCTTGTAGTGTTTTCTTTAGAGGTTGAATTGTTTTCCTTTTGCTGATAATCATGAAAGAATAATTTCTATATTGTACTATTTGATTACCTTTTTCAGATTTAAACTTTTTTTCTTGTTTAATCTATTTCTATTAGTGAAGTCCATAGCAAGTGAACTTTGCCGGTTAAGTGAACACATATTCTACTCTGAATTTTAAAAGATTTTAATGATTGTGTGGCATGTACTGTATGCAGGACAATGACATTTTAATTATGGGAATTCAAGGAAGCTTTGAGTAGTTGCTTACTCTGGATTGTTCAAGTGTTTTTGCTATCTGATCATGGGGTTTAGTGTAATTTTTATTTGAGGAGAAATCTGTTCTATTTGTACAGATTAGTGACATGAAAGTGGGTTTCCAATTTCTTAATAAGAACATAATTCTCAGAAGACCTCCATAGCCATGGATATTGCTGTAATCAAATAGCAGGTAAGGTCCGTTGAGAAGTATAAGATTTTTCTCATGATAGTTTTATTAAAAGCTGTAAATATTTATTCTTATTTCAGATGAGAAAAGGAAAGAAAGGTCTGTTAATAAAAACAGTCTGTAGAAAAATATAACTGCAAATTCCATCACTAAGGCTCTGGCTATGTTAATAAATAAGATAGTCCAGGGAGTCTTTGGACTTCAGGCTAATTGGCACAGCAGAGTAGTTTTGTTTACAACTAAACTCGCTTTCCTTCCTAAATAGACCAGCTATGTTCAAACTGCTATGGGGAACGATCCTTGGCTCAGGTTTGACTGGGAGAAAGTTGCTGATCTTAATGATGACATCTTCGGAACTATGCTGGCAATTTTGCAGTGTAGGTGACTGCATCCCAGTGATCAGGCCCTTGACACTCCTGTCAGATTAACTGCTACAGGAGTGTCTCAAAAACAGAGATTTCTTGGCTCACAGTACTTGGAGTAGATTATCATCCACAGTGACATCTATCTACAAGGCTGAATAGGGTAGCTCTGGACCTGTGTAAGTTTGGACCCTAACAGAGTTGACAAGTCTACTAGGGCACTTACACGCACATGTATTTTATTCATATTTAAAATATTTATGCATTTGCCCTATTTCTGTATGCAGACATAAGGAACATTCTTTTTCTTCTGAAAATAGTGTAAACATACCTGGGTTAAATAACATCTTGACATCTAAGTTTGTTTAAAACCTAAGCCAGATCTTTTTACTAATTGTTATGCCTCTGAGTGACTAAAGCAAATGGGACAAATCTGGTCCCTGGATCTTGCATGAATCTTACTGTTAAATACTTCATAATCCTACTTCAGATTTTCTATTTAATAAATAGTGTAAAAAAAGAAAAACAAAAAGTTGAAAGAAGATATATTTGTGCATGTTACCTTGTGGGGTTTCCACTCCATTAAATCTCTTCATGCACTTCAGAAATTCTTCTCATTTCTTCAAACTAATCAGGGTGAAACTTTGACACTAATGAAGACACCTGTTCTGCTTCAGCCCAGTTTTCCTAGATGGTGTCTAGAAAAGAACAAAAGGATTTTTAGTCTTCTAAAAGATTTATTATAGTGAGCAATATAAGAAAGTTTTCAACTTAGTCAGAAATCAGTTTAGAGATTGATGAAGTTACCTTTGGCAATAATGTATGATTAATTCAACAGAAACAAAAGATGGAAAAAATTTGAAAGGCTGAAAAGAGAAAAAATTCACACAAGAGTGGCAGTGACAAGTTGTTAATAGCAAGATAACTTAAACATTGCAATAACTTGCTAAGGAATATGGGAAAACACTTAATGTTTAAAATGCATTTTCAAAACCTAATGTTGTAAAACTTTCTCTGGATGAGGTTGCAGCAGCCAGCATGGGTTAGGCCTGCTTAACTAGAAGTAGTGAATTAACAAAGGAAAGGGAAGTAGTCTAGTTTTAAGAACAGAGAAGCGTCTCTGATCTGCACATATCAGTTACAGAGAAAGCAGCAAACATATGGAGAACCTCCCAGGGGTGCAGAGTTAGTGCACCGGTGATGGCAACAGCCAAGTCTTATGCACCACTGGCTGATCAGACATCTCATTTTATCTGCTTGATCAGACCGGTGTTGGTATCCAGTAAGAGGATAAAATAAGAGGCCTGGGCACCCTATGGCCCAGCTCCAGGATCACACAAGGGACCTCAATGCCAACTTGCCAAAACTTCATTTTGGATTGTGCTCTGCCTCCCACACAACTCCTGAAAATGTACATTTTTATCTACAGTTAAAATGTATTGGTATCCAAGTTTCTGCACTGTCCTTTGGTGTCAGATGTAAGGTAGTGATTACATGAATCACAGATAGCTTTGGGACAGGGAGCAAAAAAGACGAATATCTGGTCTCTTCACAGGAGGATGAAAAAGACACTTAACACAGTATTTGACCCAAATACGTGCCCCTGTTGGAAGGGAAATGTAGAAAATTCCAGATTATTGAGAAAACTAAGTTCAGGAAAGTTTCTTACTTTATAAGGGAAACAGGGAAAATTTGAAACAATAGTGTGGGTTTGTATTTTTGCATACAAAATTTAAGTGGAAAAAAAAAAAGAACCTGAAAGAATAGAAGAATGGTCCAGAAAAAAAGGAAATGGATTAAAAAATGGTAATAACCTTTTAAAGAGAAACTAATGTCCGCCCACCAAGGCTGTGATATAGAGCAGAAGAATGCACAGAGAGCAGTGGTGGAGCTGGCTTGCCCCAAAGTAGAAGTGGCTGCCAAATGAAAAAGGCTGTGTTCTTGTTCTCTGAGGTCACTGCAGCTATTTGCTCCTGACTGGAAACTTGAACATTTGAATGTCTTCCTTTTTCTTCTCCTCCTCCTCCAAGGACAAGGGGGTTTGCTGGGCTTACAAAAGGGACATTCCCCATCACAGTCATTAAACAAAGGTAGGAATGACCCAGACGTATTTGCATCATTGGCTGGCTGAGGCACATGACCCTGGGGACAGGGCAAGGTGTCCAGGCTGCTACAATGCAGCCTGGGTGGCCACAGTGGCATGTCATCACCCGACCCTGCATCCTAGCAGGTTGTGAGAGCTGGAGGGGGAATGATCACATGGTTGCTGAAGTGCTGGGAAGTCATCTAATTTATAAAACTGCAAACATCTGTGATTAAATGCTCTGGTGTTCAGGTCTGTTTAGTCTCTACGCTCTCATTTGGTCCTGAACTGTGACAGATGTGGCAGGGGTGTATGTCTACTCTTTTCAGCAGCTCATTGTGATGCTGCAGCAGAGCATAACTGTAAAGCTCTTACCACTTTCCACTTTCAGTCATTATAAGCATTTTTGGCTTTAGCTACAGATTAAAAACAAATCATTATGTTCATGACATGACTGTCTTTTCTGAAGAGTTGGTGAAGCAGAATGGCCATTTTACTCTCTTCTACCCTTTGGTAAAAATTTATTCCAGTGTGCTAAACTTTCTCAGATAAGCAGCAGTTTGAATTGGGATCCCTCCAAAGGCAAATGTCAGAAATAAAACTCTCACAGCACTATGCAAACAGATCTAAAGTCACAAACAGACAGACTGAACTAGGCACACAGCTTTGCCTGAAGTCAGACGAGATAAATCCATCTCAGTATTCTTTGTTTAGATGCCTCAGTTGCCTAAAAGCAGGTGGATAAAACCTGGAACTCGATATTAATGAACCTCATTATTTCAAATGAGTGTTATTTTCAATAACCCACTGTTATCACAAGATTATTCACTCATCACCAAGTGTTCATCTTCCTATGTCTGTATTGTGAATTTAGAACAGAGAACCACACAACTCTGACAGGAGATCCCAAGTTGCTCTTAGGAATGCAGAATTTAGGTCAGATCATGGGTTGGGCCCAAATCAGTGGAGCCCACCTCTGGGCAGGGCAGGGCTGTGGTGGAGCTGGAGCCTGGCCCACCTACAACAATGGACGCCTGGCCCTGGGCTGAGCTGAAATGGAGCTCCTGGGCCAATGGACAGGGATTGGGAAGAGGCCCACAAGGAGCACTGGGCTAGGCAGCACAAAGGCTCATTATAGCATTCAGAGAGGGCCCTGAAATTTTCATTAAAGAAAGTTGTATGTGCAGAACAAATATGGAATGATAGACATTTAGAGGAGCCTCAAAATGTTTCCAGGTGGGATCTTAGATTCATAGAATCATTAAAGCTGGAAAAGACCCCTAAGAGCATTGAGTCCAATCATTAGGCTATCTCTGCTACTCCTATCACTAAACCATGTCCCTAAGCAACACATCTACAAACATCACATCATCATTGCACTGAAAGATTTTGTCTTATGCTTGTGTTTTCCCAAATGTATTTCATCATCTCATACTGTAATAGTTCAATAAAAGTACTTACATATATGACATTTTTTCTCTTGATGCAGCTGCTTGAAATTCTTTTTAAACAGTTTCCAACTCTTTTTTTTTTTTTTTTTTCAGAGAATGACAGCACAGTTAGTACTGGAAGAGTTTTGATTTTTTGTTTGTTTGGGGCTTTTTGTGGTTGCTTTTGCTGCTTTTATTATTTTCCCATAGCACTTCATTTATTGACAGTCATGCTCCTATTAGTTCTTCAGCAGAGCTCAGAAGCATGCTTCATAGTGCCACAGTCATCAAACAAAGGTCAGTACTTCAATGGAAACGCAGCAAAAATATGGACAACGTGGAGATGTGCTTCACAACACTGAAAGAGTTAAACACTGATTGCAATGGCATGACAGTATAAAGCATAAATGGCTCACAGATTTCTGCTGAGTGCCTACTTATCAGGGAACTCTGTCAGTAGAGGTAAGGATATTTGTGCCCACATAACCTCTATTTTCCAATTTAATTCTATTGATTAATAGGTTTATCTACTTCCTTATTACCTGTAGGCATTAGATAATGTGAATTTAAAAAACAGAGCAGAGTAGGAGTCCGTAGCCACATTCACATACTGTGTTCTTTATTGTATCTTCAAGGAAGACCATGTGTCAGAATCAATACAGGAAGAAAAACTCTGCCAGAGAAACTCTAGGAGTAATTGTGCTTGAAGAAAGAATAATTCCTTCTGTGACTTTGAAGACTAGAGACAAAATATGGATATAATTACTTATGAATTATCATTTTACCCAACAAGCTTTGGGTATGACAGGATGGGTTGATAAGAGATATCACTTTACAGAAACCAGTGACAATTCCAGGACACACTTGGAATTTAGAAATCTCTGGGTCTAGAAAAAAAACCAAATATTCACATTTTGCCTGATCTTTATTTGATGAAACAAGATGTTCAGAAAAATGCTTTTCTCTCTCACAGTCAAAGCAAGGGCATTTGTACAAAAATTTTAAGGGATGCACAAAACTGCATAATCTCTGTCTGTAAATGACCTATCAGGTGTTCCATAAGGTCAGCTGCTTTAAAATTAGATCCTTTTAATTTCTATTTGAAGCTAAATGAACCACAGACAATAATTCAATTGAAAACACATCAAAATCAAATACAGAATGGATTTTGCCTGCAAGCAGCAAACAGCTCATTCCATATTCTAAATTTTGCCCACAAAGGAAATTAGTAACCATTACATTCTATAGCCATGACAACAGCCATACTGTTCCCTTTGGTTTAATTACTTACCTGATTAGGTGAAAATGTACTAGAAGTTAATCCATGTTGTAACCAAGCACCAGACTTTCCCTATTCCACTGCTCTGGTAGCCAAGGTTTTAAGACAATAATACCAGGTGCATAGATTTCTCATCTGTAGGATAAATAGGCAAGAATATGTGAATTCTGAATTCATATCTTATGGTGTTGAAAAGTAGCAGCTTTAGACATTACTGAAATTATTTAATAGAAGTTACTATACGACAGTATTTATCAGAAGATTTTTAAGACTTCCAAGAAAGTTTGGGTATGGCAAAAGAAGCCCAAGCAAACAGAAAACTCCTCACCCACTAAAATAACCTGTGGCATTTGACCTTCACTCGAGCAGTAAATCTTCAGTCATTTAGAAAATTCAAGGCCCTTTTAAGTTGCAGTTCTGTCTAAAACAGAATCTGAAATACAGCTGATGAATGGCATTCTGGTGGTGCCTCTTTCTTCTCTTAGACTACAAAAGGGTAACTGCTGGTGACTTTGACAGTAAACTTAGACCTCTGCAGTGAGTTTAATCCTACCCAAGAAAATTCACTCTTTTACCGGCTAGGCACACAATCATGGCTGTGCCACATTCATCCTTTTTGGTCAAACAACCTAGACTTAAAATGCTAAGGGATGAAATGAGACCAGCAGCCAAGTAACCCAACCTCCATGATACACATTACACACATATATTATATACATATTATATAACACTGGTAATAGGAAAAGGTAGGATTAAAGTGGAGCAATAGAGTTGCTCTTTATTCCTTCTTAGTATTGTTTTTGAGATTTATGGGACTACACAAAGAAGAAAATATATGAAACATCTTAATAACTAGAAATGAAAGCATTCACCTGGAAAGGGAACTGTTTTCTGTTCCAGGTAGAGTTTAAGCATTTACCTTAAATATTCACTGTATAAAATCCTAACAGACATTGCAGTAAGCTGTCTGCCATAAGATACTGATTCATTATAGCCTTTAATGTGATTTTTTTTTTTTTGTGGTAGCTTTTCCTGAATATCTGTATTTTTCTATTTTTCCCTTTTCAAATCTGGACTTCATCACTAGGAAATATCCTAACATATGTCTCAGAGCATTGGCTTTCAGTATAAAATATTGTAGTTTGTCATGAGTTACATAGGAAATATGCATCTTCCTAATTAATCCCAATCCAAAGTTTCTACTTTCTCTTAACACCTTCTACCTCCTCCAGCATCATTAAGTGCACCATAGACCACCTGATCTCTCTTGGCCTTCCCATAAAAAACTGTCCTTTCTCTGATTCATCACTGCCAGAATACCTTCAGTGTTGCTAATTTCCACATATGCCATTTGGCACTCAGCAAGACCTATCAGAATTTCCAGTTTATTGGATGCCCTCTATTCTTCACTTGGCTCCTTCTCCTGAAATAATAACATGTTCTCTTTTATTATCTTACAGCCACAATGCAGAACATACTGACAAGAGTTTATGAAAAAATAAAAGAAAGAGAGGAAATAGGAAAAAGAATCTTGCTGTGTTGTGTACTAGTCTGCTACTTTTCATTTCTCCTCCCAGACCTCCTGTCCAGTTTAGTCAGCTCTCTTATGCCTGTGTTCTCTGTTTTATGGCTCTGGCTTACCTTCTTACTTTAATAATTGTGTGAGTTTTCAGTGTAGCTTCCTCCCATAATACACTATTTTCAGTTTTCAGATGGACAAGAATAAAAGGCTAGTTTAAATTTATGAAGCTCTTGATGTTCTCTTCCAAGTCAGGAACTTGTGTACTCCAGGTAAGCATGTGCTCTCTAAGCTTTCACACCTGCCAAAGGCTTATATACCAGCAGTGTGCTTTGCATCTTTCTTATACATTAACATATGGTCTCAGTTGTGGCAATACCAGTTGAGGGAATGTCTTTGCTATCTCTGGCAAAGATACAATAAACAGGGTCAGTGATTTCTTATGTCCTGGTAAAACATACACTCGTGTTCACATACAGGCCTTTATTATTAGAGACAAAGGCTAACCGTCTCATAATCTATTTTTAAGATAAGCTGCCATAAGCAGCCCCTCAAATGGAAGGGAGTCCATGAATAATGGCTTGTCATCTGAGCAGGAGCCAATAGTTATGTACTCAGGAATGACCTTAGTATGTTAATCCATTTTCAAGTAAAGCTGAACAGTCACCAATCTGGGCTGCCTCCAAGGCTGACCCATTTAATTTTCTACCTGGGAGACATATCCATGTTCCGCCTTCTCTTCCAGACCAAAGTGAATAGTTGCTAGCCTGGGAGGCACTGTACCAAGTTTGATGAATTACCTCACAGGCTGACCCAAACCTATTCCTGTCTGGAAGGCACTGTCTTGCTATTGACCTAATTATTAAGCAGACTGTAACAGTTCCATATCCTAAGATGTGTAATGTAAATTATATCTAAAACTGACTGTCTGTAGCTTTAGATTAATAATTCATATTTTAAATCAACTTGATTTTTAAAGGTGGCAGTGGTTTTTCCTTCTGAAAAATAATAGGACATTCACTTAACTCTTGTAAATATTTTTTTTTTACTTGACCAGTTTTCTGATCTTTATATTTTAAAACGTAGAAAAACAGGAATTTTTATTTCAGGTTTTCAAGGTCATTGTGAAGCTCAATTTATGATCTCAAATTTCATTGTTATCTTCATTTAAAAGGTGTTATAAACACAAGAGAATAGTGGTAGAATTTCTTAAATTGTTCTGGAGTTCATAAAACTCTTAAAAAAAGAGCCACATACATGACATCTAAGATTTATAGGTGAACATTGTCAATGACTACAGAAGAACACACACATGAGTTTGATAGTGGATGAGTAATAAGATTTAATAACAAATTATTCGTTAAAAAAAGCAAAGACAAGTAAAGAATGATCTTGGTAACAAGACTAAAGGAAAAGTAGACAATATGAATAAAACTGACACTGAAAAAAATCATGAATTGAGAAACTTTCAGCAATTTTAAATTAACATGAAAATGCCAAAATCCCTTACCTAAGAAATGTCATCTCCACCATTATCACAGTAAGGTAAATATATCTTGTCTGCACAATTTTGCAGAAGAAAAAACAGCAGAGAAAACACAGCAAGAAATACGCTGATAAAATCAACTTCTACATTATTTATAAAACACTATTTAAATTGCAGTGATGACCCCAGCTTCACTTCACATAGAAGCTGAATGCTCCTCCCAAGACAAAAAGGAAAATTTTCTGTTTTGCGAATATTTGGAGTTCTCTGTTTTCGCAGATATGTGTCAGAGCAATTGGTCAAGCAAATTAAAAAGTCCAGAATAATGTAGTCCTACCAATTAAAATGTGTACTGCTATTCTTTATGGGTTTTAGACTCATCTGGCCTTTTCCTTGCAATACTCAGAGATATCTGCTTAACTATTTTCTTCCAATTTTAATTTAGAAAGGGTATGATTTTGAAATAAGTGTTTAAGTGATACAATTTCCCGATGTGATGGACATAAGTACTTGCATATGTGCAGTAGGAAGTGTTGTAGTGGGATTTAGACACATGATGACATAGCCAACCTTCAAAGGAAATAATTAATTTTCAAGGTTATGGCTGTGGATATCATTACAGAATACAACAGAGGGATCAAAGAATGCCTCTGAATACAACAAATAAAAGAGAGGAGGCCCAAATCACACAAGACTGTCTATGACAAAGCTGTAGGCTGTCTGTCGGACATCCACAAATAAGATATATTCTGAACTATGGACAATCTCAAGGAAAACTGCTCTAACCTCTTTCTGTATAGTGTGAATTGGTTTAAAGAGTGCTCAGCAATCATTGTGACAGAAATTAGGTGCAAAATCTATCCAAATAATTGACTTCTTTCCCCTGGCTGACAACCAGATTTTTTTTTTTTTTTTTTTTTTTTTTTTTTTTGACATTCTGACCCTCCCAAATCTAAAGGCTTTCCGTCCTGTCATGTGAATCTGAGCAAAAATCTGGTGGTGTTTTCTACAACCTCGTCATGCTATCTCAAACTGTGCAACTATATTGCAGCTTAGTATACAAATGAGTATTCTTTTTCAGTCATTCCCATACTGAGAGAACTCACACCCTGCTTTTCTGTTTAAAGTAAAAATTAAGGCATTTCATACATTGTGAATAGTGCTTTATTCTTGCTATTACTGCCAGTGCTGTTACCACTAGAATTCTTTGTTGAACTGTGCCAGTGGTTTTATAAACTTCCAGAATATCAAATGAAACACATCAAACTGTTTACCCAGTCATACAAACTTAGTTCAAAGGTAAAGCAGCTTGACTCTTTGGCAGTTAACAAAGTTTATGAGGAAAGAAAAAGAAAAAAAATAAGGTAGCATAATGTCCAGACTGCTATGTGTATGGAATCAAATATCTAAAGATGGAAACCTCTGTTTTCTAATGAACAGAACTGCTGAATAATTAGAATTTCCATCCCACAAAATTCTTTATATTTAACAGGCATCATTTTACTTTGAGTCAACATATATATCTAAAAATGTAGCTGTTCCCCTGGAAGGGAAATTTTCAGAAATAATTAAGTTACTTATTCTATTCCCCCATTCTGCTACTGTGGAATAGAGATCAGAAGGGGTTTTCTCTTTTTTTTTTCCTTTTTTTTTTTAAGCATACGAAGACATTAAAAAATTAATTATTTAATATATCAGAGTTGCAGACTTTCAGAAAACATATTTAAATATAAAAGAATATTCCATAAATTAAACTCACTCTTACTGCTTAAATTAAATGCTCTTATTTGTTGTGTGCCATGGATTTCGTGCGCTCTCATTCTTTTAAGTCTTTCAACCGAAAAATGTCAGAGAGTATCTTGATTTTTTGAATAGTGAAAAGGTGAATTCTGTAATTTTGCACATATATTTGTGTTTAAAAATATTTTCAGGGTATTTTTTATACCATAATTAAAAGAAATAACATAAGTGAATAAGGAAAATGATGGAATGAAAAAAAAAATAAAACCCAAAACCTCAAGTCAGCTTGAAAGACCTGTGTTAAAAATGGGCTTCTTTTAAGATGTGGCTAAGAAGCAAACACCTTGGAGATTTTAAAAAAAAAAGCTACTTCACCTTGTGCTTAAAAGCCCAAAGGGCTCTACTTACAATGTGTCACCTTATCACTCATTCTTGAAGTGCTTTACTGCTTAATCATGTAATACTCACATCTTGAACAATATCTGAGGGAATGAAGAACCTCTGTCTTCTTCAAATCTCACTAGAGCATTTTGTGTGATAGAATAGAAGGTTTGGTCAATATGCTTTTGCTTCTCTGCTCCTTGACAAATTCTGTAAAACTTACTGCAAAATTCTGAAAGTGGTAGTAAGAAAACTCTCCTCCACTAGGATTTTTCTCAGCCCACTTTTAAACATGATCCATAATTTGATCAAATGCTCTTGGGCACTATTAAATAGTAATAATGAACTTCACCTAAAGCCCTTAGTAATTTTGTTCCACATTTCCTTCTCTAATTATCCACTATTCCCTATTTATTATTGCTTCATTCCCTGCCTTGAGGCCTTCTAAAAATACTAAGAATGATAAATTAAACAATACATTTTGGCACCAAGTTAACCAGTGGGGAGGGTTATAATTTAATGGGATGTCTTCTGAATTAATTATTTTTGAATTATTTAATTGCAGCTTCTAAACAAAATTTCTCACTCAAAGTGTAACACTGAAAGCCAAATTACCTTCCTAAATTCTTTAGCAAAAGGAAAAGCAAAATATTAAAAAACATACATGTTTAAATTAAATTCATAGGATGTCTTTACACAGATCAATAGAAGCCTTCTATTTTCTTTTATATTTATATTTTTGGCAATCAGCAGTGACTCCTCCCCAGAGTCATAACTGTATTTATCAAGGTAATCTCACAAGTGTAATCACTAGGCAAATGCCACACTGGACGTAATGGGTTTTTTTCCCCATCTTTATTTTTAAGTGAAAGTAGTCATTGGCTTTTATATGACATCCTTATGCTTTTCATTCAGAATCAAATTTAAATAAAGCTCTGATTTCATTTTTACTCTTAGAACTCCCTATTCGCTACCTGTTTTTACAGCTTTGTTATTAATTCCTGATATAACTTCACTTGTTCTTAGTTTCTTAAATAAATATTATTATTTTGAGAAATACGACATTTGGAAGAATGCTAAGTAGATGGTAGCATTTGTGTGTGTTATCTAAACAAATTCATATGGATTAATCCATAAAAAGATTTTGCTGAGATACAGCAAATAAAATTTGTCAGTATCTATATTCATACTTTTTGACATTGATACTGGAAATTCTTACTTGGGAAAAAATTAGGCATGCTATGTAGCTTGTCACTTCTCTGGGATTGACAAATGGAAAAGAAAATCAGGTCGTGCGATCCATTTAGCGTGATGCCCTATATATTGCAGGACTGTGTTCTTTCCTAAATAAAGGAAAGCCATGTAATTGTTGCACTTAGTAGGCATGTGGCAATCTGAGTTTTATTCCTCAGCCCACTGATTAATTTCTCTCATTCAACCTAAAATTTTCAATACCATTGTGTATACAGTTTCCATGGATACACTATTCTATTTCAGACTTGTTTGTTTTCCTGCTATTTTTGGTGCAATGGCTATAAAGTGCCAGAGTATACTCCAATATTTATCATACTATGAAAAACTGGTGCAGAGAAGAAAAAGAAAACATCCCAGTCACTCAGAAATTCAGATCAGTTTAGTGTAAATTTATTAATTCCCAAGTAGCCACAACAGAAAAGACTATACTCTGCCTTCACACTGTAAAGAGAAATTTGCTGAAGCTTTAGTGGACATATTTTTTTTACGTGCATTAAGCAGGGTTGTTCCTTCAAATCCATCTTATAGCTATTCATATTTTTCCATACTGACTTTGGGCATATCTGTAGACA
This sequence comes from Drymodes brunneopygia, assembly GCA_013400955.1. NCBI lineage: Eukaryota > Metazoa > Chordata > Aves > Passeriformes > Petroicidae > Drymodes > Drymodes brunneopygia. The sequence goes on from VZTZ01023275.1 coordinate 107,632, forward strand.
CATCCATGTTCGCTTAAAGACATTAATTATCTTTAAATTAAGAAGGCATAATTTATGCAATATATTTGATGAGGGATAGAACAAAGTGCCAAAAAAGTGTGGAAAATCAAATGACTAAAATTCAGCATCTTACCATTTTATTCATGTCTTCACCCCTCCCAGACCCATATTTTTCCCCTTTTAATTTACCAGAATACTTCAGGATACATTGCTTCCAGTCACTCACGTGGGTACTGGATGTGAGGCTGAGAAATCCTCTGACCCAGCTTTTGTCACGTAACATGCCACTTTTCTAACTCAAGACTAAGCTGTGAGCTGTGGTGTCTGCAGCAGCTGTCTTCCTGGCATAAGAAGAAGATGATGATAAAGTGACATGAGCTATACTTGCCTGAAGGATCCCAAACTGTAAGGCAAGGCAGCAAATTAAAGTATCCGGATCTTCAGTATCCTGGAATCCTTCCATGTATTATCTGAAAAAAGGTAAGAGCCTGTGGGCCCTTTTTCCTTACTCTTCTGGCAATTCTGCTCCAGCCTGCTCTGAATTGCTGTCTGAATCTCTCAGAGGAATTTGGGACCAAGAAGGACAGTCCAAGGCCTAACAATCTTCTGCTGCTGGAAAAATACCTATTTGAGCTGCTCCTTGGTGCAAGACCTCAACATTACACAATATTGTTTAGTCTTGGGGCTAAGATGGAAAGTGAGATAGATTGCATAGGTGTTTAGGCTACAAAGACTAAGCATGGCATCATTGTTGGATAGGTAGCAGTGAAGAAGACTAGATATTTGCATTACATCAGTTTCTGATTTTAACAGAGAATTAACTATGGACAACATCCATGTTCTATTGGAAGAGCTTTCTGAGGAGCAGAATGGAAGCAGTGAAAGGAATAGTGAGAACTGTGATATTTTGGCACATGATGAGGTTAGGAAACTCCTGAGACCAGTGTACTTTCTTGTACGGAAAAAAGATCCAAGCCTTAGAAATGATGAAAATAAGGAAATTTTCTGAAGTAGCTGAAGATGACTGTGTCACTTCCTGCAATTCACAGATTCATAGACTGAAGTGGAAGATCTGCCTTGTGAAAATGCAGACACATAAATTTATTTTTATTTAATTCGACTCATAATCACACCTACACTTTTCTCTGTTTGAAGAATTCTTCTGTTCTAGAATCTTATTTTCTGTTTCAAGCTTATCATTGATCTAAATCCTGGAAGTAAATGGGAAGACAGGCTTACTCGAACAACTTCATAAACCAGCCCTTTGCCTGTGTTTCCCTGATCTCTGTGAGCCACGTAGAGGCAGTGGGTTGATGAATATCTTCTCTTTTGTTGTTGAACTTGATCATCCAGGACATAATTAGAGATAAAGATGTTCCAAATTGCAGATCTTCCAAGTCCAGCTGATTAAATCTAGACATAATGGCCTCAGTCTCTTTAATAAGGCTCCTTAATGTATCTTCCTTAATTTAAAATGTGGAAGCTGTTAATCATATATGTATATGATATGTGTAGGTGAGTTTGCTTCAGTCATTTTTTTTCTAGAAATATTTGGCACATATATGGTAATGAAGTAGCTTGTTGATGAAAATATGCAATCATAGATACTGGCAGTGGTATGAAGTCTTGACTACAGCCAATAAAATTACTGCATTATCAGAAGACCAATAAAATTTATCTAAAGACATAAAATTACAGGAATTATATTGCTTAATATATTAACCAGTTGAGAAAATAAAGTAGGAAAAAGTCTTTTAAACAGCAGAAAAAAATGTTTTCTATCTTTTTGTGTTGTTATTTCACCCTTTTGTATTAGACAAAACTGTGGGAACCATGTTTCAAAGCATATTTATCCATTTACTTGTAAGCTGAATAAACAAGCATGCACAAGGATGTGTTTATTAGGGAAAAATCCTGTTTTCACAAAATGAACATGATAATCTCCAAATATTCAGTAAGTTATACAAAATCTGAAATAGCCATGTAAATTTTGAACATGGAAACATAATACGGTTTTAAATAGCTGCACGGAAGAGTCACCATTTGGTACTTACAGATAGCTATGACTGAGTAGTTCTGTTAATTTTGAAAAGACATTTATAATTTTCTTAGTTAATTGTTTTGAAATAGTATCCAAAAAATACTGTTATTTTTATTTATTTTACAAACATCATAAAATATTTCTGTTCAAGTAATCTATCCTTTTTCTTCCAATGAAACTTTTTACAAGGGCATGCAGTGATAAGACAATGGGTAATGGCTTTAGACTGAAAGAGGGTAAGTTTACATTAGATATTGGGGAAAAAGTCTTTATTGTGAGGGTGGTGAGGCACTGGAACAGGTCGCTCAGAGAAGCTGTGGTTGCCCCATCCCTGGTAGTGTTCAAGGCCAGGTTGGATGGGGCTCTGAGAAACTTAGTCTAGAGGAGATGTCCCTTTCCATGGTAGGCTCCTTACAGTTGAAAATATTTGATTAGTAAATTATTTAATACTAAAATAACCTTTAGTTCATAAATAGAAAAGTAACATATAATCAAAGTATTTTGTTGACTTCTATGAAGTTTTATGTCTGTAAGTAAGACTACATTCTCTTCCTTCAATCCATACCATAATACTTCTGATTCATTACCTAAATAAAAATTTTAGCCCATATTTTGATGCTGCCTTTTTCACTCTGATTTAGGAGAATACAAGTAGTCTATATTTGTTTTTGCTAATGTCCAAAGCTGTCAAATGAGCTAATGCTACTAAAATAAATAAGATGGTTTTTCTTTAATAGAAGAGGATGAAAAAAAACTGCTATTCATACCTGAGTTTTGAAATTAAGATCAGAATGATTCTAGTATAATCAATATTCACTAATCTCTCTTACAGTGTGCACGTGATTTTACAAGTAGCTCTATCAGAACAAGTTTGATTATTTTTCCTTTAATTTCATTCCAAGGTCCATGAGTAGAAGCCTGCTACATTTTCTGTCCTATTTCTGCATTTTCATTATCCCATTGTCATGTACCTGACATCCTCAAGCAAATGTACAAAGTGACCTGTTCTACTCACAGTTATTAAGAGCTAAGTACTCTAGTTATTTCAGGTGAATGCAAAAACTGAGCATTTTGAGCCTCAGTGTGAATTTTTCAACTGAATGATAACAATCACTTAATGTATATTCTTCAGTTCATACTTCTTTTGTACAAAACTGGTATTTAAGTTCTTTGATCATTTTAAATGTCTCTATGTTAAGTTCATTAAAATGTTAAAGTTTATGAAAAATGTTAAAAACTTTGTGAAGAATTAGGTAATTTTTTGTGTACTGGTAAAAGGTAAATCAGATACTTTTTCACAATACATAATGTAATCAATTTAGACTTAAATGTCATATGTACAAAAATAAATGCTTATAGACAAGTATTAGCAAATATTTCTTTCACTGAGAAAGAGTCAGCTCTTCGTATATTTTCAGCCTTTTTCATCTTGATAGAGATATAGGAGAATTCTCATTATAATGCCTGTTATCCCAGAAATGTAAAATCTGCACACTTAGAAAATGCTGACATGTACATAATTATCCAGGAGCTCTTAAGCAAGAGTATGCACTTAACGCCCAAAAAGTACATGTATGTGAAGTGACTCTAACATACCTGCTTAGTGAATTCCACAGTCCAGACTTGCTGTAGACTTTAGGCATAAAGTGGGGGACAAAATAAAACATACTGAAAATGATGTTGGTTATTACACCATAGCTACTGCAAAAAGTAGTAGGTATCATGCTCCTTATAGAATATTCCTATCCCAAATATTTATATTTCATTGAGTATCTGTGTTAATTGAAATCAAATTCTGTAACCTGATATTTTCAAAGAATCTCTGGTACTTTTTATTAATGAAAAGATGTTAAGTTAGGAAACTGAATCAGAATTCCAAATGCTTGCATACATTCTTCTTAGAGAATGTATGTCCTCTTAGACCGACTTGCAGATCAGGGGAAAAGTATCAAAATTGTTTTCGACCTATACTTTTTAGCTGGTGAGGTGCCTTCCTTCAATGCTATGACTAAAGTATAGGAAAGTCTTGAATTTTCTTAAAGCTTGGAAAGCATGGGCTTCTCACAGGACTGCATGTCCAGCTCAGATCCAAACACTGAACCCAGAGCTGGGGAGCTGGCTGGTACAATAGGAATAGTGCTGAAGGCCTCTCTATCAGAAGAGCTAGGATATTTTGACTCTCATTATTGCTGCAAATCTTAATAGTGCTCTGCTCTGCAGGCTGCCCTTGAGACACCTCTTTTCTATCTGAACTTGTACTAGGATTACCCTGTGGTGTTTTCTTCAGCCTTTGTACTGTGACATGTAAGGCAGTTGAGGTGTAGGGAAAAAGCAAAGTTAAATTGTTTCTTTGCCCTCCTTTCTGCCATAAGGACCTTGGGAAGTCATAGCTGGTCTCTGAAGTTTAATTTCTTCATCAGTAAATTGGAATGAGCTCCAGTTCTTCCTTGGCAAAGGGTTTTTTGTTCCCTGGCTGAAAAAGAAGCAACAGACACTAATTAGGTATTATGGAAATATTAAAGTGCTTAATAGCAAGCACTCCTACGTGTCCTAGACAGAGAGTTCTCTTGTACTTATTTGTAAAAAAGGTATAGTGTTATGATTTCTAGAATCACCAAGTGAACCTATTATTGACATGTTTCTAACTTCATTGTATGATCTGAAAGCATCTTTTTCCTTTAGTGCTGTTACCTTGAGGGAGATAGAGGAAAAAAAGCAGTAGAATAAGACGGATTGTAAAACAGTGATTACTCAGAGAGTCAGATGTCTTGCAGGGCTCTGCTGTGGAGAAGACCACAGTGGTATTGTTTTATTAGCTCTACTTTCAAGAAACCATGCTATGAATACTAATGTTAAGAGGAAACAATGAACAAGAGACGGAGCACGGGTATATAATAGCCAAAAATAGAATGTGGTTGTCAGCTGTTATTTCCATCTTTTACAGAATAACTAGGTCTAATCTATAAGCTATTAATTTTGTTTAAAATGGTGTACATTCACATTGTGGTGCATTGATTCCAATTTTCTGAGCTGCTCCTAAATGAGATCATTTTTTTCATTAGGCATGTATAGTGTCTTGAAACTAGAAAACTCACAAGTTCACTTTTAGAGGATACTTAAATGACAGTGCAGAAACATTATACTTCAAAAATTCCTAAAACACTATCACTCCAAAAAACCCAAACTCTTAAAATTTCAGCATATGTCACATAACAATAATCATGGCTTGCTGGCTATGTGGCAGGATAAGATATATTATCATTAAAAGTAGTCGACAAAACAAAGTACTAAAGGAAAGCAAAATCTTTCACTATGAACATACAGTGCTTTAGACTGGACAGTCATCTGATCTCACCTCCTACTATTTGTTCAGTGAGGGTGTTCAGGACCTTCTACTGTTGAGTTTTTAATATCTCCAAAAATTAAGATTCTCCAACCTCTTTGGAGAATGTCTTCCACTGTTTGACTGTCCTCACTGTGAATTTGTATATACAGAGTCAATTTCTATTATGGCAGCTTTCTATTGCCACGATCTGTAAACTTTTTACTTTGCAGATTGAACAATATTCTGGCACTCTCCTCTCTCTAACAAGTAAAAAGTAGCTGAATGTAGCAAACAGGCTGTCGCTCAACATTCTCTTTTCCATATTGAAGAAATCCAACTTCCTCAGCCTTTCTTTATTTCATATGTTCCTCCTGTCTCTTCATTGTTGAGTTTTTCAATCTTACTCCTGAAGCCCCAAACTAGAAACATTTCTTCAAGTGCAGCCTCAGAAATGCCCCACAGGGGAGCCCAGTTGCTTCCCATTGTCTGCTGGTCATGCTTGTCCTAAAGCAGACCAGTAAAACTTTACCCTTCACTAAAACAGAGATTGCTGGTTCATGCTCAACTAGTGGACAGCTAGGCCCACCAGATACGTTCATACAAAACTATTCCCCAGTCAGTCAGCATCCACCTATATTGTGGCACGGTCTTATTGCACCCCAAGCATAACAGGTGTTTTTTCTACAAGATGAATTTCATGATATTTCTGCCAGCCCATTCTTTCAGCTCCTGGAATTCTCTCTGAATGACTGGGTACAAACTACTTCCCAAATTTGCTTTCTTCTGCAAACTCACTAAGTCATTGTCATGGATGGAGTGACATGCTTCACTTGTAAGACCGAAATAGTGCTATGTTTGTTGATACAGAACAGCGATTTAACTAAGCTTGGTAGGAAATGCAACAGTGATTCAACAAGTTTCAATGGCAAGGTACTAATTTACTGCATAGAGTACAGAGTCAGATAAAATCCTCAGGAAGACATTCCTGATGAGACATGAGATTCCAAAAGGACCTCCTTCAGTTCTAAACTCCTTTCTGAGAGGAGTCTAGGTCTGGCTGGATCCACACAGACAAGACAATAGGGGTCACCAGCCTTGGTTGGTGATTTATGTCTAACGGACTGCATGTGCACAAGCAATTCTTTCTATCACTCAGCTAAGATTTAATTTTGAGTACACTTATTCCAATTCACTTACCGAGTGCCTGATGAGATAAGGATTCCCTCAGCCTTGATGAGTAACCTTGTGAGATGTCCCTGTGCAAGGGGACATCCTGGTGCGTAGAACACTGCTATGCAGGAGAGCTCAATAGGCCCTGAACTGTCCACTATTTATGGTGCAAGATGACTGACTTTTAGCCCTTTTTGCAAAGCAGACATATTTTTAGTTGGCACATGCTTGACTATCCCTCAGCTGTTGAGCAAGACTTGTGTCCCTAAGGCGCTGAGCAAGATTTATGGATGTTAACTATTGGATTACCTGTATGTCAGGTGCAGCCATCGCTACAAACATTGGGGGCTACTGTTCAAGAAGCAAAAGTAAGGGTGGGGGGCAGACCATCACAGTCATTAATAAAGGTCTCAAACAGGATGAGCCCCAGCAATAATCCCAAAGGAGCAACACTCAAAAATATGCTTTTGAACTGCTGATGACTTATAAGCAAGGTTTTTATTGGTCCACTGAGTCTTGCCTATCTTTTGTTCAACTTTTCAGGCCACTTCTTTTCAGTTATACTATAGAGATTTTAAAGCTGACCCTGCTGCACTTGCCCACTCAGCCAATTAACTTGGTGTAGAAGACAATCATATTGAACAGGCGTGATTTGCCCTTAGTGAATCCATGCTAGCTATTTCCAACCACTTTTTTCCTTGGAAATATCTTCCAAAAAGATTTGCTGCATTTTCTTCACAGACAGCCTGTATTACCTTGGCTCTTCTTTCTGGTTTAGAAGATGGGCATAATAATTGTCTTTTTCCATGCTACAGGGAACTCCTTTGACAGGCACAACCCTTTGAAGATGACAGACAGGGACCTTGAAATGGCATCTGACAGGTCTCTCAGAAGTCTTGAATGTGTTCAGTCTGTCCCCATTGAATGTTTGTACAGTTTGCTAACATGGTCCCTAACTTGATATTTTCCTGCTGTTAAGTTGTACTTCATTTAGTCAGACATGGGAGGCCTGACAGCAGACATTGCAAGTACAAACTGATACAAATGAGAAAATTAGTATTTCTGCCTTTTAATTCTCCATCACCAGCAATTCACTAGCTGAGTAATAGCAAGCCTGCACCATCTTCGATTTCCATTCTGGTTGCTGCCAATGTACTTACAAAATCCTTCTTGTAGACTCACATTCCCAGTTTCAATTATAAGCTTTAGTTTTCTTAATTGCCTAATTCTATCCATGCATCTCATGTAATATTCCTATTTTTCTCCTGATAGGAAATCTCTATTTTCTCCTTTCATGCTCTTTCTATTTGCTTTTAATTTCAGTCAGGATATTTTCTGCATGGCCTTATGTCAAACCAGTGTCTAATTATGTCTAATTTCATGGACCATCCTTTGTGCTTTCTCCTCTGCAATAACCAGCTATCTTGAGATTTGGGTTGTTGGGGTTAGGGGCGGTTTTCTGGGGCTTCTTTTCTCCTTTTTTTTTCCATTTGAAGTAGCATCCAAGGGATTCTTTCTACCAATTACCTGAACAAGCAAAAGTCTCATCTTCTAGATCCCATGCCTTGACTATACCTTTGCTCTTCCTCATTTTCTGGAGGATACTTAATTAAATCATCTGATAGCACTTGGAATGAAGGTTGCTGTTGACCAATCACATTACTCATTTTTATTCAGAAGCAGCAGTTATGGCAGATCTGATTTCTCACCTTCTATCCATGCAGCATCTGCATCAAAACACTGTTCTTAATGCACTCCAGAATTCTCATGGTTTGCTTCTGTTCAACCATATCCAGAATAATGAAATAGTTGAAGTCCTCCACAATAACTTTGTATTGCAACCATGAGACTTTCCCACCTGTTTTGAAGTATTAATGAAAAACTTTTTGATCAGGAGTTCAATATCCAACACCTGCATCATGTTCTGTCTGTTTCTCCTTAAGTGCAGTTTCAAAAGAAACTGATCAGCCTTTTGTATCTTCTATAACTCAGCTCTACATATTTAGTTAATTTATTGAGGTAAAGCACAGTATCACATTGTTTTCCTCTCTGACTCTTTTTCCAATAGGAACCCATGACACCATGCCTCACATTCCACTACTACCTGAGTGCAAATTTAGCAAGATTTGTCATAAGAGTAGAACTAACTTTGTTCTTAAATTATCCATCTGCCACAAAATCTGTTTGTCTCTCCTGTCTTCCATTTAACTACACTTCCATTATCATTCTGCATTTGCAGGGAATAAGAAGTCAGGTTTTCTCTCTGAAGAGGAATACAACACAGCTCCATAATGTATTTCTCTGAGAATAAGAATATAATGAATATATTTTCTGTAATTTGTCCAGGGCTGTGGGGTTTTGGTTTTTTGTGTGTTAGTTGGTATAGGGTTCTTTTTTTATTTTTTCCTTTTTTAAATTTTTTCTTGTTCACATATTCACATCCTCAAACAATCATGCCTCAACAGGATAGTGTGCTACAATACTAAGCTGTCCTTTTACTACATCTTATCAGCAAAAATGCATTAGATTTTGTATATTGTTGTTTTCAGGCTTACATTTCAACTATTCTTAAAAAAGACTTGTATATTTTAATTTATGTTTGTGCATGAAGTGAAAACTAAGCTATAACACCAAGACTTCATGCATGTAAATTAATTACATGTTTATTATCTGAAAGAATAATAATAATGTGAAAATACCACTCCTCCTGAGTCTTTGAAAGCTTCTAACTGAAGCCCCTTTAAAAATATATGTATTTCTTGTTTTCATTATATTTCTGTAGTGATCCCTGCATGCTTTTGGTACATCCAACTTGACTTTCCAAAGCAATTCGTCTGTCTGATTCAGCAGTCAACATGGCTAGGGGACCATTCCCAGTCAACAGTTTGGATACTGACATCTTTTAGGGGATGAAAGAGTTTAAAAGTATCAATACAGTCTAGTTGGTACCAGTTGACCTCAGGTACAAATACTGACCATGTACATTTTCTCTCCCAATATACTCACATATTACAGAGAGTTCATTTTCACTCATAACACGTACGGAGTCTTAATTCCAAAAAATGTTTATTATGTATTGTAAAAAGTCTAAAGATTGGATATTTTATAAATATAGCATAGGAATTCAGTTTTTCATGTGAGAGGAATCACTTATAAGTAGAAACACAACATAAATACAAATAAGTCACGATGGCACTGCAGATTAATTGTTCTCACTACTTTTATGTCACATTGATTTACAAGGCTTCTTCTTTTAGCCTTAGGTTTAAGGACATCTCAATTATAGCCAGTTTGTAACAATAACTTGATTTTGAGAAATAATTGCAACTATCTTCTTAAAGTGCTTTTTAAAATCACGTCTTGTGATGTAGAGTTCTGCTTGGTGTCATGGAGAGGTTTTATTGCCTTTTATTGCCATCTCTCATTGAAAGATGATTAACTGGATCTAGGATACTCTTCAGCTATTCAGATCACAGCTTTCTTCCAAGTCATTACATATTTTCCTTTTGTCAATTCAATGTTTCCATTCAATTTATGAAACTGTACAGGCTGCCACACATTAAAAATTTCACATATTCGTAATCTATTCTATCCTTAAATCCAAAATGTTTTAAGTTAGACTGATGGTTAACAAGACTGAAATTAATTAAAATATTTCAGGACTGGAGTGTTTATTATAATTAGCAACCTATTGAAATGGGTACAAAGCAGGTCTCCACAAACGAGGGAAATTAAGTGCTAGCTTCTCTGTTCTAAGATATATGGACAAGAAACTTTAGTGTGAAATTCTACCTACCTAAAACAGAAACCTCTTATTTTGCTTCGCATGTCTGCTCAACACTTAAACTGTTTTTTTACTTTATATAGCTGTTATAGCCTATGTCTAGTTTGAGAATTCATTAGTAATACACGTAGCTGCATTTCCTGGCTCATTGGAGAGACAGTATCAATTTTTCTTTAGTTACCTTAACTTTTTTCCTTATTCCACTCCAGTCTTAAGGTAAAAGTGAAACAAAAGTGTATTTTTTTCCATATACATAAATTGTGTGATGCAGGTGAACAGTGTAGGATTATAGGATCCCATTAGATTTCCTGGAAATAACACAGGAGGTAGACAAATCTCACCTTGAAAAATTAAAGTTCATACTCTGACCTACCCTGACTTGGTCATCTAACATTTCAGTGTCTAACAGATTTATGTCACATTAAAACAATAATGCTTTTTTTNCTTGGCATTATTTTTAGAAAGTCAAATTTTCTGACAAAAAAAGCAATTCATACAAGTTTATAATATATACAGTAATATTATTTGTTTTGGTTATTTTTTTTCTAGTAAAATGAAATTTTAATCCAGTCTCATGACTCTTCTAAAAAGTCTGTGTTTGGTAATATTATTACTTTTTCATAAAATATTTGGTTATTTCTTAATTACAGAGAGTCAAAAATAGGTAAAGATCTTGACCTTCAGCATGAACCCTGTTAAAGCACTCTTTACAACCAGTCAGGCACTTCACACAGACAAGATACCAGCAGATTGTATCACACTACTACTATCTATGACATTTGACTGAGCAAGTTTCTGATTACCAGATGGAGAAACAGTGGAACCGATAGTGCGGCTAGCCATATCAGCTTGCCAAAGGAGTCATCTCAGGGCAGAAAAGAGATAAAAATCAGAGCTACATAATACCATCTTATTAATTGGTGTGTTACAGGAAGATCTAGGAGGCAGTCCATGCTAAAGTTTTCTAAAACTTGAATGGTTTTAAGAAATGTAGGCTGCCGAAGCAGTTTTTAATTGGAGATGACATCACTTGTAATTCTACCAGCATACATGTATAAACACTTACATACATTTAAGATGCATACATTAAGTGATTCAGAGCAGATTTAGCACAGGTCTACATGATGAAGTTCTATGCACAGTAATGGCAGTGTGGACTTCTGTCTTTAATAGAAAGGTTATATATGTTTAAACCCTCTCAAAAGTGTGATTTGGCAGTATATGGTAAATATATAGCATATGTTAACTAAAATCTCATATCCCTATTCCATTAAGCATAAAACTGGAGAACTCTGCCTGTGTTATCCCATGTTCTCACCCTCTCTGTCTCTTTCTTCTACCCTGAGCCTCTTAAGTTCTCTGCAATTTACATTTTTATTCCAGACCTGGAGTTTCCCGTAATAATCATCTATGGCCCATGGACACATGCAAAATGAGTGTTAAAAATCATCTTGTATATTTTCATTGAGTGTCTGCATGTATTTAGAGAAAATAAGATGACAACAATGACATCAGGATTATTTTGGTCAGAAAATCTGTTTATGGGTATCTAATCCTGACAGAAGTGTTTTAAACCTTCATTGCAGGAGAGGAAGAGGTGAAGTATTAAAATGTAATCTCTTAAACGTTGACATCCATGTTGGCAAAAACATTATCACACAAAGATCTAAAATTGCTTCTTTACCTCTGTCAAATTCTGATAGATATCTGTAGCTGCTCTCTGAAAGCACAGTAAAATATCTGGATAGACATACAACCTACTTGCGGAGTACTTTTATAACTTTTTCCAAATGATATCTTAGTATATGTTGAACCTGTCCAAGAGTATAATTTCTACCAACACAGCAAAAAGTGTATTTTTCATATTGAATGTAAGGAAACTCTTAACACTGCAAAAAGTGGTTTATTAGTGAAAGGCTAGCTTCCTTTTCCATTAAAAAAGGACCTTAAACCTCAACACTTGTCAGAAACACTCAGAATCAGGAAAATTAACTCTATTATTCTTACTCACATGGTCTGAGACCTGAAAGGATATTTTCATTGCTGTAACAAGCTAAGGAATAGCTTTCTTTTGGTTTATGCCTCCACCTGAATTTTTCACATCATTCTTCACCTGTATGTCTACAGGTTAGAAAGGAAACTGATATCAATTCAGATTAGAACAGAAAAATACAAAATGCACAAGAAATTCTTTAGATAGAATATCACAGTGTGATAACCATAAGAAAGCATAACAAGGATTTCATACTTTTATATCTTTCCTTACATTTCATCATATTTTATACAATCAGTTTCACATTTGAAAATTCCTACATAGCAGAGGAATGGACAAAAGATTTCACCTCTGGAGTATGAAATATCTTTAGAATACATACATACAGTTCTCTACATTATAATTGAAAATCTAGCCAGAAATACCTGTGCTAATGAAATCAGTAGTCATTATAAGGTTGTCTGTCTATATTTTGACTCTGCTTTCTTAACTTAGGCCTTTTCTAGATATTTGGTGAATCAGTATTCCTAAGTGCATAAAGTCTCTGACAAATCAGTGGAGAAGGTGCTCCACTTGTGAGAATTTTGCTTAGTTCTTCTTTGGATTCAGAGTTATAAATCATGATGATGAGTTTCCTCCTTAAAAATATTGCTTTTTCCTGGGACAGAAACTTTAACAATGGGATTCTTGTTTTGGGAGGGAAAAAATATTATGTTAACCTTCAGAAACATCCACACTTGCTATCTTTCCAGTCCACTAAACCATTTATTATTTATAGAAACTACTGGAAGGAGTATGAGAAAACTCCTGCTCCACATAGGACTGGGATAACTCCCTCTTTTTGTATGATGCCTGCTGTGTTGCTTCCTTGGTCTTTCCTCTGTGGACATGAGATTTGCATGCTAATATTTATAATAACTGCCTTGTTTTGAACAATTTTGTCATCTACAGCTACTGAAGTTAATGTGACTGTTTATATGCCTGAAAGCATAACTCTGCTGAATCAGTGTCTTTAATGATAAATTCCATTGATTAAGGTAGAAATGATGACATACATCATTGCAGAGGAATTTCTCATGATCATTCTCCCAGGGCAAAGTGTCATCTCCAAATGTTGTAGTAATATCTGTTCACTGAAAAAACACTGACAGTTTACCCAGAATTTCTTAACATCAATTATTTGCTGAAATTATGACAGGAAAATTTTTTCTTGTCTCTTCAAAACAGAAACTTATACAAATACTTTCCCTTCAAAAATCAGATTTTTTTCCAAAAGGATTCCTGTATTGCACAAAGATTTGTCTCAAAACTAATTATCAATGAAACTTGTACACATAAAACCCTCCAAAGTATCATGGTAAAGAAATAAGACATTCACACTTGCATGGCATCAGAAGTTTAGCAAGGAAGCCTAGGACATTTTCCACTGGGAGGAGGTTGGAGACCGAGGGAAAGGCTAATATTTACTTTTTCCAAATTAAACTATATCTGAAGTTTAATACAAGACAATTTTAGTTGTGGATTGTTTCTTCTCCTATTTTTTTCTTTTTGCTTTTTTTCTTCCTAACTTTGTAGTTTGGTAAGATTAATCTTCATCTCTCAGCAGCTGGCTATTTAGACTGAAAAACTAACCAGAAGAGAATGGCTGTTGAAGATAATCCAGCTAAAAATGTGATGTATACTGTCTTGGATTCTAGACAATATGTTGCATTCATTTCATTCTCTGGACTGAGAGAACACTAAGATTCTTCCAACGAACAGTGCAAAATTCTGATGTGTAATGTATATAGGTCAGCAAGCTGGATACAGCTGGTAATAAAAATAAACAAATAAAAAAATGAATAATACAGTCTGAGTTCCTCATTAAAATTTGGACTGTAAACCTTTAAATTAGCAAACACAAATTATTTTTCTCCAGGAGGTAAAAGGAAAAAAATAAAACAAATCAAAACTAAGTGGAAGCTTTCCTGAAAGTATCAAGGTTAAGTTGCTTTGTCTGAATTATAAAAGTTATAAACAAGCTAATTGCTTTTTTGAAGTCTTTTAGATGTGTATTTCTTACAAAATATTGACTGTATGATAATTTTTAGAAAATGTTGACTGTATTTGTTAGAACTGAGCCAAATTCTCATAACCTTACAATGAAATCAATGGTCCCTAGCAAAGGAAAGGTATTGACCTGTTGGCATGAGTCTAAAGAAGGGCCACCACTTTGATCAGAGGGATGGATCAACTTTTCTACAAGCAAAGGCAGAGGGAATTGAGACTGTTCACCCTGGAAAAGAGAAGGCTTCAAGGTGACCTAATTGCAGCTTTTTGGTACCTGAGGGAGCCAGAAGAAAGATAGAGACTTTTTACAAGAACACTCAGTGACAGAAATAGTGGAAATAGCTTCAAACTGAGACAGAATAGGTTTTAATTAGATGTTAGGAAGAAATTCTTTACTATGAGGTTTAATAAGGCACAGGAACAGGTTGCCTATATAAGTTGTGGATGCTCCATCCCTTGGAGTGTTCAAAATCAGGTTGGATGAGGCTCTGAGCAACCTGGTCTAGTGGAAGTTGTCCCTGTCCACTGCAGGTTGAATCTAGACCATCCTTAAGGCCCCTTCCAACTCAAGCCATTCCATAAATCTATAATTCTGACATTTAAATTATATTAATGAAATAAAGCGTATTCACTATTTAAACAAAGGACTGTGGAAAGTAACATATTCCAGCCTCAGTGACTTTGTGATTCTGAAACTCTTATTTGCAAATCTTGCTTGCAAAACTCCTTGTCCAGTTCAGTACCTCTTGTTCTATTTATTTGTTTGTTTTCTTTCTTGTTGTAAACATTTAGAAGACAGATTTTGTTCTCTACAAACATTTCAAAAAGAGCTTTAATTAATAGAAGTACATAGTCTGATGTGCAAATGAGTCTTCTTGTGTTTGATTACACATTCTTGAGTGCAATTATGGGTATTCACTTCAAAAGTGCTATCATAGCCCTCCATAATGTATATTCATGTCCACTGGTACAACTCCTATTTCAGACCTTTGAGCAGATCTAATCAGCCCAAATTTAAAAATAAATTTTTCTTCCTACATATGAAGCCCATTATCATTACTAGAATCCAATCCTTAAACCTTTAAATGTATAAGTTCTACAACAAAGTACAGTCTAGTTATGCTTTCCACCAGCTTGCCTTCACTTCAAAAAGTTGCTTTTACTGTGGTTTAAACACTGGCTGTTGGCTACCATCTTTCTCTATTAATATGGATGACCCTTAACAAATTGCAATAAATTACACTAAATCTCACAAGTCCAAAAGAAGCTGAACACCAATAAAAGTTTTCCAGAGAAATATTATGCCATACAGTTAGTGATTAAATCCCAATTTCAATTAGAATGAAATGAAAGAAGCAAAAAAGGAACCCAGTCCACCTAATACAGACATGAAATTAATAATTGTATTTTGTGCCCTCTTTAAACTGGTGTGCCTTAAGTCATGTGTTTCATGAGCACAATAAATGAAGGTTGCTCCCAAGTGGCCACAGGCCAGTGTGTTCTGTGGGGGTGAAAACTTTGTGTCTGGTCCCCAGTAGTTATATTTAGAGTTGTTTTGGTGGCTTTTTTCCACATAAGTACTTGGGATGGAGATGAAAAGCAGATATAAGGAAAATTTTAAGCCTAAAATCAGGAAAAGTTTGGAAACTTTTTGAAAACTTATGGTGAGATTAAATTCACTTATTTCTTAAAACAAAATGTATGTTTTCTAAGTCTGGGTTTGTCTCTATTAGCTTCCTTCATAGTCAGTAGACAGAAGTAGTTCCTTTTATAGAGCAATTAATCTGAGACAAGAAACTGTAATAGGTCAGATGGGTCACCGTTAAGGATTCATGAACTGCTCTGTTGTATGGCTGTAAAGAGAAACTGGAAAGTCATCTTAGATTAGATGGCTAGATGGCAAAAGTTAGGTACGATTAATCCTACCCTTAGTACCTATTGTTTTATATGCTTCCCACATAATTCCGAAGCATGATACAACAAATACAGTCTCAAAATGGTGACTGCGGTCTGTATTTTTTCCACTACCGATTTAAATTTTAGATGATGTTTATGCTATTTGTTAAGCAAGAGAAGGTCATTAAAATTATTGAAGGAGAAAACAATAAGAGTTGCAAACCACAAAGATTTATCCCCACCCCTCTCTAGAGTGCATCATATATTAGAACTGCCTTAGCAAGAGAGACATAAAATTGCTGAGTTGCAGCTCTGACCTGTGCTGGTAAGAGGAATGTACAGCTCTCATGCTGTTTAATTCACTTTAGTTAGAGAGTTGTTCCTCTTGGACTGAGAATTTTAACAAGAAGACTGTAGGATGGAAATACAGAAATAATTTTAAAATAAAAGGGAACAGTTAATAAATTCCGAATGGATAGATAAGAGTGTACTGGTGAACCTGTGACTTTGTTTTTAATGACTTGCTGCAAAATTTAAGTAACAGTTTGATATATGCCATTCAAATAAGATGCCTGGTGAATAAGATGACAAGAGACTTTGCTTAGCCTTGCATTTCATTTTTATTTTATTTCTCATCCTGATTGGAACAAATTCTTTAATATTCAAGGCATCTCAATGAGCAAAGAGTATGGTGCAATACTGATAGTTTGAGAACACTGCTTAAAAGACTTCTGCAAGAAGCAGGCATAATTCCCTTTAAAATGCAAAACTGATTTGCTGACCATAAGGGGTATTACTAGAGGTCAGCATGTTGCATAAAATATGTCAAAGGGTTGTCCATATAAACACTGCATGAACAGAACGCTCATTGAATACCTTCCTTGGGTGGACATAGAATAAAAATGTATGATAATACCATTCTCTTGAAAACAAGTGTTTTACTGAGCTTTTTCAGACATTTGGAAATTCATTCAGTTTACAGAAGGCTGGTGCCAAATTTACTATGAAGAGTCCTTAGTCCGTCTTAATTTTCCTTAATCAAACTCTGAAAAGTGTCACTGCTTCCTAAAAATTAGAAACTTAAATATAATGGTTACTCTCTTATAGATTATAATGCATTCCCTATTTAGGTCTCTTGACTCTAAATTTCTCTGAATGTGTCAGGGCCATAAATATAGCAATAAAGCTATAGGCTTTATTGTCGCTGACCAGACTCACCAAAGACCTCTCCACACCCTACCCATAGACTCAGGAGCTCCAGTTCAGCTTAGCCCAGGGCTACTGGCCCCAGCATCAGCAATGTCAGGAGTGTTGGCCTCCAGCTCTCCCACAGCCTTGCCCTGTCTCATCATGGAATCCCTTGACCTGAACTTCAACCCCTGGTCTGAGTTCCTGGTCTGATTCCAGCCATCATTGTCACTATAGACCTGCCTGATCACTACAAGACCTGATCCTAGCTCTGACCTATGGATTGGCTTTCAAACCTAGCCCCAGACCTGCCTCTTCACTATGATATACCCCTATGATTCAGACACTTCTTTGGCTCTGACCATCCTCTCTGAGTCTACCCTGCTCACCTCACTGGCTCCTGTGGGACGGTGTCTGCTGGCCTTGGGATTTTCCACTGGAAGCCTGGCTAAGCTTCTCTGACAGTGTATCAGCAGCACTTATGCTCAGTATTGATCATATTAAGATGAAGGAATTTTATGTTGGCTTTCAAGAAGCATTAAGAAACAACGGATTGCCTTACACACTTGTAGGGACACCACCCGGAATTCCAGAGTAACATATCCCCAAGAGTTGCGCGGGGGCATTCAACAGAAAGCATGGAAATGACATGAAATAAAAGGCCTTACGTAGTCCAGTTATACTATTTCTTTTACTGAAAAATGGATAAATAAATGGCAATTTCTAGATGGTCAAATCCTCTTCAAAAATATTCTTACACATCCATAACAGATTTTTATAGTTGAGAAAGATGTCCATAAATATCCCTAAACAAATACAAGATGCAAGAAAACAATGTTAAGTGGACATATTGAATTTATTCAAAGTTCAGAGAAAAATCAGACTGGAAATATGACCTTGTATTTTTCTAAGTGTTTTGTACATTAGTATATGAGCAATACAGAATATGAAAATTTTCACCAAGTGGGTTTCCAGAAAGCCACAGAACAAAGAAATGTATTTTAAATTCTGCATATTGAATTAACATCTACCTCATCTGAGATCTACTGTATGCATCCTCTTTATGGCTTAACAGACCTTAAAGATAGTTTCTGCTTTCTGTTACCCTGGCAAAAGCACATCTATTTCTACAATCCAACCTTAAAGTAGTTATAGCATATAAAAAGTAGTTTTCACCTACCAGAAATAAAATAAAATTTAAGATTGTGGCACAATACTATGTACTAGACAGGTAGATTTTTGGGGTTTGTGTTATTTTTATCTACTTTGACAAGTTCATCCAGGGAAATATAAACTTCCGGCATTTTCTACTTTTAGAAAATACTGAGAATTGATTTGGGTCATAAAAGTCAGTGCATTAAGAACATTAACCAAGAAAAGAACTCTTGGAGATTTATAAATTAATGTGTGCCCTACTGACCATTAAAAACCATGAACCTTGCTTTTATCCTGTTTATAAGGTTGCTGTGAGGTTGAACAGAGCAAAGTTGACATATCTGTAATCTCCAGCAGTCTACTAATCTCTCACAGCAATTCTGTCCAAGCATTAACCCATGGCATCTCTTGAGATGAGGCTCTCATCAATTCCAAATGTCTGGCAGCTACAGGACGTCTATTCTTTAAAAGTGAATAAAGGCTTATAATGTTTAATGTTTAATACAAATCCTGCAACTTTTGTATTTATATTCCTTATGTTAATGTGGGCAATCTTTTGACTCATAATGTTGAGCTCAAATACATTTTCTTCTGAGCTCCTAAATTGCTAAAAGATTAAACCGAAAGGGATTTGTCCATCATAGCAAATTACATATTTAATATGATAGACAAAGAGAATTTACTAGGATATACTGATTTTTAAAAGCTTTTGGCTCTGTAAATCAGGTTTGCTGGTTTTGAGACTAATGTAATATAGGATAACTGATAAAATATTACCATGCCTTTGTTCATATTAGTATATAAAGCAAAATGTAATTGCCATAAACCATAAAATGCAATTGTAATTTTAAACCGCTAGTGATTTCTTCCACCATTCCTTTGACTTTATTGCTTTCATTCTTCAACAAAGTTAGGAGTGGAACGGAAGTTCTGGGTGAAATGCAGTAAACCAGTGTCCTTCAAATCTCAGAGAGGGTGGAGTTGAAAATGAGAGGCTGGGGGGACACAGGGCTGGGGGGCATGGGGCTACATAGCTGAAAAAATTATACCTCCCAGACATGTGTTCAAGTATTAAAAACCCACATTCAGTGGGGAAAACTCCTCTCCAGATCATGACTGGCAGGTGTAGTGAACCACCTAAAGAAAAGGTGGTACTTTAGAGTGTAAAACTCAGGAGAGGGATATTGAAGGCAATGAAGGAATGGATGTTGGTGAGCTGTAAATGAAGATGCAAAATAAAATTGCATAAGAAAGAGTGTGATCTATTACCTTCATGATCTGTGCTAGGAAGCAAGTCTGAAAGATGCCAGTAATTGTATTTTCATATGTGGAGTTTGACTTGTTTTATTATCAGAGGGTGAAATTAATCAGGAAGTGAAAAAAAAGAGTGAGTCCAGAACAATGACAGCAAAATTGAGTTTTACTGTTCTCCCTGCCAATTTTATCATTGACTTTGTAATTAAAGCTTGAAGTGTTTCCTGCCTTATTTCTCTAAATTTCTTTAGAAGAGAGTAACAAAAGAGGTGGACCTCAAATACATAGTTCATTGTCTCCTGCTACATACACTAGAACTGCACATTCAGGCCAAAATGTTTTGCTTTGAGTAATCACAGGCTTCACCAACCTTCAGTAAATCTAGGGCCCAGTACAGAAAAAATCTGCACCTGGACCTTGAAATCTGAATCTGTGACTTTTGTGTAGCATCTTCCTCTCTTCACAGTGAGGAAAGTTATTTTAGAAATAATGCTACCAGCACTCTCTTTGGGTCTATCTCAGCTTGGGACATTGTCAGCAGCTTGAAAAGTTCTGCTGGTTGTGTTCTGGGACACAGGAGCCCAAGGAAATAATACCAAAGACGGATCATAGCAAAACTCCCTACATGAACAATTTTCTTTTTTATCTTATGCATCTGATCTGCTTCACCTGTTTGTTGGAGTACTTGGCTGAGTATTTAAAATACACGAGAGAGTTCATCGAGGGTTTCTGGATGCAGACACTCCTGTCTGTAACTTCTTAATCATTGTGAAAGCACCACTGCCTTTCCCTAGCAATCCTGATCTTCCCTTTTTCTAGAGCTTCTAATTCTTCTGCAATACAGATTTAGAGATTGTGCCGACTAAATTCTGGATTTATTTATTCTTTTCGGAAATGTATCAACACAAGTAAAGGAACACAGAGACTTTGAAAGGCTGTCAAAAAATTTGCATCTTATTTTATACAGGACAAAAATAAGATGATATGTATTAAATATAGGACACCTATTCATGTCACAACACTTATATTAATTTCTGTTTACTCCTGAAGCAGTATTTTGGATAATAAAATGTCATATGGTTTTGGTATTTTTTGATTATGTATATTTTCTTCTTTTTCTCTGACTTGGAACACAAAATGCAATTTTTCTTCCCACTCCCCACCCTCCCTTCCATCTATAGCAACATTCCTTTTATTCCATTTTTCTAAAAGCAATTTATGAGCAATGTCTTTCATAATTTCCAGGACTCTTATCAAATAAAGTCCTTGCTGGTTCATCCTTCCTATGTGAGCTTACTGGCTTATGTGATTTTGTCTCTTCATTTTTCCTTGATAAAGCTAATAAGATGCCAGTGTATGTGTACATGAAAGATCTGTGGAGGCCACAGGTACCAGGGCTGCATAGTTGTCCATTAAACATGTATTTCTTAAATAAAGCAAGTATCTCCAGGCAGAAAATAACCTCTTTAAAACAAATAATTAATCTAAGAAATATTATATTCAATAATGTTGGGTTTTTAACAAATTACATTTGAGGAAGTTTATATTTACTTTTTAGAGACTTTAGATTTACTTTTTAATTTTAGACAATGGGCTATTTGACATAGTAAAATATCCTCCACTATTTCTTACGTGGCACTGCTTTCAGAATTGGATTACCCATAACTTGGGTTTTCTTTTACCCTTAAATTGGAGATGTTCATATTTGGAATAAAAATTTGAACATGCCCATGCAAGAAAGCAAAGAAATGCATTCAAGGGTAGCAATAAGAGCACAGCAGAATATAGGTGATAATCACTGTAAACTAGAAAAAAGAATAGAGGAAGAAAAGCTCATATAGGCCTAGAAACAACACTATTTTCTGGTCTCATTTTCAATGGGTTATATTCACTCTAGATACAATAAGATTTCCTGTCATATTCTAAAACAGAAGTGGTTCTGCCCCCCAAAAATTAATCAGTTCTTTAAAATGGAGATTTGGAATAGTGGAAGGAGGCTATGATGCCTAATAAGCATTGCATTTTTGTAGTGTATAAATCAGTGGTGTTCAGTCAACAGAATTAAGGGGAAAAAACCCACACTACTATTCTGCACATTAAGCTGGTTTGGCTTAGGTCAGTACCAGCTGTCCTTGGTGAAAATGAATCTTCTGCAGAATGTGATGTTTTGAGATGTAGTGTTGTTTCAAGGTCTTTGAAAAAAAAAGGAAAACTAGCTCTCCTTCTTTCTCCTTTCCTTTCAGAAAAAAAACACTGCAACGACCTTAACTTCCCTTCACCTTCATGTTTTAACGTAAGAAAAAGTGTAATTTCCTTAATAATAATACTACTTCCAGAGTCCATTATAGATATTATAAAAGGTAATTGCTCTATAGTACTGGGACCTTACAGTTATTTCTAAAGACCTCCTGGACAATTAGTCTCAGGACCATTATATGTTTTGATGTCTCTTCTGACAGTGAAGGGAAAGCTTCATTTTATCTCCCAGGTCTGATGCTCATTTCTGGTGTTAGTTTGTTAACTTTGTCTCATAAACTCCACAGTTATCTGACTGCCCAAATGTCTCTGAGCGCATCATGAGTGGTCTCAAATATTGAGCCTGGAGAGATTATTCCAATGGCTGATTGTTCTCGCTGTGAAAAACATTTCTCTTATATCTAATCAGAATTTCCCCAGCAATAACTTGCACCCACTACCCCTACTCTTTTTCTCAACCCTTTACGCAGCTCTTTAAAAAAAGGGAGTCTTCATCTTCTCTGTAGCTGCCCCTTAAAATGACTCATACTCTCTCAGTGACATGACACTATGACATACCGTACTAGGAGTAGTGAGTCAAACCTGTCCAGGACCATTTTCTGGTGCAGAGGTTATCTGGTATGAAATACTGAATCTAAATACTGTAATATATATTTTTGCTACGCAGTACACTGCAGTAAAAAGCATGCATTAGAAAAGTATCTTCCAACTGTTCCTGGGAATCACCTGTGACTGTTCTGACTGGCCTGTGGGCCTGTGTCAAAACCATGCAAAAAAAAAAAATCTATCAAATTAATAATATAGACCACCAGTTCTAGTTTCAGGAACATTTACAGGCACTGTTCAATATTCTAATAGAGCTGTAACATGTATGTTGCGAGAAAATGTTTGTCTGTAAAACCAAGGGACATCTCAGGACTGTGAATCTTAATTACAGAAAACCACATTTTACTAATAGACATAGAAAAAGAGGACTGTGAGGACTAAGTTGCATGGGCACAGAATTCACTGCCTTCCATGATACCAGGCACACAACACTGCCTGAGTCTAATGGAGGTTTATTCTCGTACTCTTGGCTTGTTTAGGTAGATCCACATTCCTGGTATTTGTGGATGCCTTTTTGGAAGGGCATGCCTCTCCCTCACTACTGAAAACAGAGGCCTTTAGGGGAACAATTGATAACATCTTTTGCATAAATCAAGTATCTGCAATTGAGTTTAAAAATTCTTGCTTATCAAAATGTTGTTTTGATTGAATGTCATTAAAATCAAAATCTTGGAAGCAATAAATTTAGTTGAATGCTTGGGAAAAAAATGAATGGGATTATTTGCCAATCTACCAGAAGTTACAGCACTGAATGAATGGTTGTAACTGTCATTAATTACTGAAAAAGCTGAATAGCAAATACTTGACTTGCAGTTAAATCTACATTCAATGATATTTTCAAAAAGTATTATGAATTCAATTACAAGAAGAAAAGTAAAAGAAAATATATTTCTTAAAAGATGAAAAAAAGCATGAAAATTGGATTGCCTGAAAGAGGAGGACTGGGCTTTCTTGAAAGAGTATTTAGGAGAAAACAACTTTAAACCTTGATTCTCAGGAAAGCAGATGCAATTTTCTGTCCTATTTTAAAAATTAAGTTTAAATTTTTAGATATATTTATAATATAATTTGAGGTTAAAGCACTGTATCATAACTCCTGATAACTATTCCAGTCTTACTTTGCCCCAGACTTGTGGTATAGTCTTGGCAAGATGTGATTTCTGTATGTTTTAGCCTAGTATGGAGAATGCAGGAATAATGCATTGTCTATGAAGAAAGAAGAAACTACCACAGTAATTTTATTCTGCTGTGTAATAAAAACTGTTATTGAACTACTAATCAGTACCTCCTTTACCTAAAATACATATTTTTAAAGAAAAAACATCTAATCTTTCTTGAGAAATTGCTACTGATATAAAATTCATTATATATATATATATATCCATCAATCAGTAAAGTTTTCATTCACATTTCATGAATCACTAATTCAAATATTAAAAATTATGTATTTTTTCTATATGGGGCTACACTTTTATTTCATTGTCTATTTTTATGTAACAACTGTAGTGACAGAGCCAAAGATCAGAAAGGAAATTTCTGATTGCGAATTATTCTCTACAAATGAGCTTAAGTTGAAAAATTATATTGAAGCCTGTTGACTAGAGTGTCAAATATTTGAACAACTTGGGTACTTCAAAGCCACTCTGAATTATACAAGATCGGAGAAAGAAATGGTCTATTATCTAACCTTCCCTGACTTCAAGAAGAGTTAGATATACAGATCCTTGTTCTCCTGCAACAAGATTCTGCTCTTCTGTGTGTGAAGAATTAAGCTAAAGAGCCAATAGGATAGAAAAAAAATATATTAGCTGTGTAAAACTTATTATCAACATTATAAAATTAAGATGCAAGTACAAATCATTAAGACCCTAAGGCTCCTATGAAATTTATACAAAAATAAGGCTATTAGCAATCATTAAGAACACATGCATGCATTTCCTGAATCAGGGGTGTATGTTTATTGATATTAAAATTTCTTCACATCAATTTTCAAATAAAATAAAAATCTCTTCTCATGCCCTTCATGTGTTACTCCAATTATACTTTGTCCATCTACCAACTCTTCTTTTTGCCTTCATTTATATATATACAAAACCAGAATTATATGTGACTATACATAAGTTTTTTTAACTAGTGATCTGTAACTAAGAAATTTGAGAGGAAGAAAGATATCAGAAAATAAACGCAGTAGGAATTTTTTAGTTGAATAGAGAAGAAAGAAATCCAAATTAGTAACTCTTTTGCTTTATAAATCTACGCTGGAGGAGAGATTACCAGACCTAAGCTATAATGTAATACATTTGGCAGAGTCCAAATATCCAGCAGGCATGCATACTATTATAGACATGGCACAAGCATGGCATATTTTAGTGTTGAAAGTGACATATGTGAAAGTAGTAAGAAAAAGGCTTAGAGTTATTTACAGTGGAAGATGGAAGTGAAGAACACAGATGTGTAGAAAACCAGATTTCATTAACTCAATTGTGCATAGAGATACTTTGCAGAACAAACCCTGCCCTTTAAACACTCCCATGAAATAAATAGGAATAATAGATAGTACTAATCAGATTTTAAATACCCACCAAAATTCTTTCCTACTGTTCAGTTTTCCTGTGATGAGAAAGACAGCTTTGTGTTGAAGTACCTTAGACATAAAATCAAAGAGCATTGTGATAGCTGCAGTCACTTGAAATACCATATTTATATTAAGCGTGTTTTTTTCAGGATACGGAGACCTCAGAAGAAAGAATATAATCAGGCATAAGTAGAGAAACATCAGAAGGGAACAGATCAAACAGCTACATAAAGTAAGCTGGAGATGCTCATTTTGTTCTAGTTCTTCGATCTGCAAAATCAGCTATTCTCATAATAAAATACAGAAGCAGAAATAAATATATTGTCTATTTTTTGCCAAAGAAAATGAACAAACTTATAGAATTTTTGTAAGGTACTTTTGAAAATCAGTTGATTTGTTTTCCAATAGGGTATATGATAAAGGAGGAGCTTGATACAGAATGCAAATCAGGACAAGTGATAATGACCAATTAATGAAATCATCAATTACGATTATCTATACTACTACCTGTATATCTCTGGGATCAGATTAAGAATATTGAATCACTGTAATTTCTTATTCTCCCTTCTTTTAAATTAGAAATATCTTCTATATTCAAGTGATTCTACTGTTGATGATATTTATGAAATTATTAATTTTTCTTAGTGTATAGAACTTTAAAGTGGCAAAGAGGGTCAGAATTTGTCTCTCGCTGAACATCACATCATCTGTCAGCCACATGTTGCCCAAGGAAATAGGCAAGCTGTTAGCCTGTTACTAATTTTAGTTTGCCTTTATTCAGCTTGGCTTGTTCTCTTGGGTCACTAATTAAAGTTTATGTGCTATGATTCAAAACAAAAAGTTCTTCTTTCTTCATGAAAATATTTGCCATAATGAAAAGTGACCTCAATTTCTTATCAAAGCATTTATCATAGACTGGAAGGTGTTGCATTTTTGCCTTTAGAAAAACAGAGAAAACACAATATTTTGTTATTTTTGATTGATTTAACGGTTCTCATCATAATTACTGTTGTAAAATAGTAGTTCCTGATAAGCTTGTATTTATGTGCTCCCAAAAACTTTGGAAAAATTATCAGCTGTTTGGGTTAGTTTTTCACTAAGAGTAAAATTGAGAAAAACACAGAGTTGAATACTATGAAAAACGAATTGAAGCTTCGCACGGTTTTCAAACTGCTACTCAAAAAGCTATTCTGAGTCACAGTGGCAAATTCACCAAGATACAATTGAAGGTAGACTTGACTTTGAATGCAAACAGCACTAAAAAAATATTTTCAACTCATTTCTTGGTTATATTATTTTTTTTCTGGTAACCAACAGCATGATTTGGGAAGTTCATATGAATTTTAATGAAAAGCTATCGCTACTTTTTTTTTCTCCTTTTAAGTCCTGATTACAAATCACAGGATAATTTAACTCTGAAGGAACCTCAGGAGGTTGTCTGATCCAACCTTAATAAGACTTGCCACCTTAAACTATTCAAATAGAATAGAGGATCAGGTCTAGTATTCTATACAGAACGCCATGTAATAACAAAACCCACAACTCCTAATATAATAGAAAAGGGTACGTGCAATGATCAAAGCTCAAACATTCTCAGTCAGAAACATGGTGATACGTATTTTCTACCAACTGGCATTTATGCGACTCTTTTCCAGTGTACAGATTTGGACAGACTTGTCCACATGAAGCTACAACATAGTTTAAGTTGTCTATCCAAACTATCTGGAGTAAAAGGCTAAAAGTGAGCAGATTAGCATAAGGTTTGTTAATCTGATCTCTTGGAGAGCCCAGGTCCTTGCTCATCAAGTTTATTAAAAAGGGCCTTAAGGTACTACTATTCCCTGAGGTGAGTACAAAGGAGAACTTGACAAACGTTCCCAGGAGGTTCAAAACCAAGTTTTACTGGGAAACTTTAGAACCTCAAGAATTTGGTCCCCCTTACTCCCACATTGCTTTTTTTTTTTGAGCCAGTCTCACACCTCTCTATTTCATACTCTATTTCTTACTCATCTTCTCATACATGGTAACTGGAGGATGAGAAGGAGAAAGGAATCTTACTCCTGTAGTCATCTGTAAAACCATTAAGAGACAGGAGTCGTTGGTGGGATGGGAAAGTCAGCATTTTCTACTCTGTCTACAAAAATAGATAATTTTTGTTTCAGTCAACACCTCTTTCTGGAACAAGATAGTTTTCCAAATGTCTCTGAAGACCCTAAGACAGAAAGCCATAACAAGAATAACTGTAGAATCATAGAATACACTGAGTTGGAAGGGACCCATCAGGATCATGGAGTTCAACTCCCAGCCCTGCACAGCACCATCCCCAAGAGTCACACCCTGTGCCTGAGAGCATTGTCCAAATGCTCCTTGGTCTCTGTCAGGCTGGTGCTGTGAGCACTTCCCTGGGGAGCTGTTCCAGTGCCCAATCGCCCTCTGAGTGAGGAACCTTTTCCTGATACCCAACCTAAACCTCCCCTGACACACATTCAGGCCATTCCCTCGGGTCCTGTCACTGTCACCACAAAGAAGAGATCAGTGCCTGCCCCTCCTCTTCCCCTCATGAGGAAGTTGTAACTGCAATGAGGTCTTTCCTCAGTCTCCTCCAGGCTGAACAGACCAAGTGACCTCAGGTGCTCCTCATATGCCTTCCCCTCAAGGCCCTTCACCATCCTCACCAATATCAACACAAAAAATATTACTCTATTTTAGACCAAAAGAGCATTTTACATTTATAAAGCTGATGATTGGGTTTGAGTTTTTCTAAATACTGTGGAATTAAAATGCTATATATATGGCCAAGACTACTTTAGAGTTCAAATTCTAAGAAAATAACAGCATGGGACACAATCATCAAACTATAGGAATTTCAGGAAACCCACATGACTAAATGCTATACGGGAACTTAGTTATGTCCAGCCAGTAAAATAGGAAGGAATTAATCTAGCTAGTTTTTTTCTGGAGCTTTTAATCATATTTCTTCACTTTTGTAGACTTGGCTTAAACCCACGATTCAGGAAACCATTTTTTTTCCCACTGGCCCACATTATATGGTTGAACTTCAGTTTAAATGGGGATTTACTTATATATATCCCTTCATGAGTTCTTAGTATTTTATTAGACTCATTAACATCATATCCTAAATTAAAACTACTGTGTGAGGGTTTGGGTTTTTTTTTTCTGACAGATATTTTTAATGTAACTGACCAGATGCACAAATAAAATTTCATGAAATATACTAAATTTTAACAAAATACTTTGCATCCTTCTTTAGACATATGACTTGAATTTACTTAACAACTCATATGAAATTTGAAATAGTGGAATCACTGGAAACTGACGCTAATATTTTGGCAGAAGTAGCATTTTTAATAGGCCACTGGGAAACAGAAGGAATAAAATTGTATGCAAAAATGACAAAAAGTGAACACAGATTAATAATATATTCTGCTGAATGTGAAAAAATAAAATTGGATATTAATTTTGTGGTTTCAGTGGATTTGAGAATGAGGAAAATATATATCACGACTAAGAAAGATCCAGAAGTTTGCACCCCCTAAACACATAAAAGATATTTCAAGAGCTAAAATAAAAACAAAAAACCCATCCAGTATTCTCTCTGGGATCTTCAGTCATCTTTCTGGTTCCTATCTTACCAATTCAAACCACACCCATCCAGAAACTCTGAGTACTGTAGCCCTGTAAAATGAAATTTACAGAGATGTAACAAAAAGATGAAAATTGTCTTCTATGGGAGCTTATTTTCACACAGAGAATGTACTTCACATTTTTGCCAAATGTCCTGTCACTTTTTACCAAAATCTTCTTTGGGCAACAGCATAGGAAAAAAGTACTTTACTCTAGAGAATCATATTCTAAAGATAAAGGAATGTTGTGCATGATTCCCATGTATAAGAACTAAATAGGTGATTTGTCTTTGATTAATTCCTATGTGATTCTACAAAGTGAGAAAAAGAGAAATACCAAAGAACATGTTTATTTTCTTTCTCTCCATAACCAGATTTATTTTTCTTTTCTTTGTTTAACATGTGTTTTTGAAAGACCTCCACTGTGGATTAAGGAGACAATCACACTAGTGTGATCTTTGACTAGTCTGTTTTTTTTTTCCCTTCTGCAGTCAGAAAATCACAAAATATTAGGGAATTTGAAGCTAATGATTTTGAATCAATTTTAGAGAAAAGGGTGGAATGCATAAAAGAAGGGAGCACACCTACAAAAATATCTTTACAAAAGTTATTCCTTAAGTTAATATCCTGTGAAATAAAGCATTTTATTAACTTTCTTGTAAGTGTGGCTCTTGGTTTTGGTAGAAAGAGCTTTTCAACTCATTTAACAAAGCCATAAATTAGTTATTATAGTTGTAAACATCTCAAAATTGGTATTTTGAGCAAGTTTCTGACCATTTAAAATTTTACTTGGCCAAGGAATATCTTGCAGTGAAGGCTTTCATATTTACAAACATATTTTCTCTATGGATTGCTGTTAAAAAAAAAAGGAAAAGTGAGCAACTCTATGTTTTTTTCTAATTATAGTTAGGTTCATGCAGAGTTGTCCTGAAGAGATTCAGCTGAATGAAATGCCAAGAATAAGAAAGAAGCTTAGAACATACGTAAATGTTCAGGAATCTTTGCTATATCTTCTTGAGCTGATGCACTTAAATTCTGAGCAAATCTGAGGATTATTTTTTTTTCTGATTCATGATTGCAGCTAGGACCTATAGATTAAATCATGACTGGAGCATAACCCTAAGGCAGAAAGAACTAATGGTAAGAATGGCCCAGATTAGATTTCACATAACTTAAATACTAATTAAACACAAATAAGCTAGGAGACATCTTTCAGAATCCAAAACTTCATTAGTTTATCTTTTTAAACTTGCTGAAGATCCTTGATACTGTTGTAAAAGGGTATAGTGTTATTTCAGGTGTTACAGAAGTACCCTGAAAGACAATAAAAATCTTTAAGCCTGAAGTCAATGATTGCACCTCTGTGTGACATTGGACTTGTACATAAAAAAGGAGAAGACTGGTTTTCTGAGGGAGAATTTTTTTTCTTAGTAATTGGAAATCAAGGAGGAAGGGAAGTAATGTCTGTTATTAATCTCTACTTGTTGTTATTGCATAGTGTCTTCTCACTTTTTCTGTAACAAGATCAATCACTTAAATGAGCAAAAATAAAACCCCAAGAACACAAGCAAAATATCCCTCCCAGATATGCCTCTTAATATTGAAAAGTGAACAAGATGTGAAGCCTACTAATTCTATTGTTTTACGCATTAATGGAAATGTTTAAAAGAACTGCAAATGCAGTACATAAAGCAACATACAAAAAGAAACTAAATGGTGAAAATAGATGGTAGAATATTGGTTGTTCAAGTGAAGCCAAAGTTAAAAAGTAAATTATTTAAGTTACTTACTAAAAGCTTTATTTGTAAAGCTCAGTGGTTCTCAAAACAGTTTGTGTAAGTGTCCATTTTCAATGCATACTCGTCCCAAAAGATTTTACTTCAGCTACTCTTTGCATGTGTCACTCCTAGGGGTTACACTACCACCTTGTTTGTTATAAGAGCTGTGTCCTTTATCTCATATATTTACTGCTCTGGAAAGATGTTACCTCTTTCCAGGCTATGTTTTTGTATTAATCAGCTACTCTCAAAAGGAATACTGTTTTTTTGGTTTCCATCCAGACTTCTACAAACTACTACTTCAAAGGGAATAAGAAGCAAAAGAGACATCTAGGATGAAATTTAACAGTGTAAATCAAAGGAGAGAAAAGAAAGGAAGAAGGGTTCAAGATTGTCCCAAAGATTTCTTCAGAACTGCTGTCAATTCAGCTCTAGGCAAAATATTTTCATAATACAAAGTACAAATAATTTTCTTATAATCACAGAATATAATAATAATAATAATAATAATAATAATAATAATAGTAATAATAAAGAGGAACTGATGTAATTGGTGGGCAAAAATAAAATGTAAACTACATCTAGTGAAAAAGAGTTTGTTATTTTAATATTTTATTATTTTTTCACAAGACTAAACTTCTCAATAACTTAATTTTCTACATGTTGAAGCAATAAGGAAACCTAGGATAAATGATGCAATTTAGCTGGGCATTTGCTTCTTGCAAAAAGAGAGTTCTGCACATAATGTGCAATCTTGATGCAGTATAAGCAGGAGTGTAATTGGGTTTTGTTTATCCAATATGTATGACAATATGTGGACAGCACAACAGTCTATTGTGTTTGCTGGCAGGTAAATTTCTCATTTAGTGAGAAGATAGCTCTTCTAAAAAAGCAAACACAGAACTTAATTGATACTGAATGTTTAATTCATTTTCATAAAAATCAATAGTGTTTCTCAAGGGGATAAAGGTGAATTAATTCATTTATCTAGATCTTTAAAGCTGATGCATAGTAAACATGAGGCGTTTAACAAAGGTTAAAGAGTGCTTGATAGGCCTTCAAAATAGCAACACTGTTTTGATTTGTTTGATTTCTTAACACCGGGAGAATTATTTATATTAAATTATCACTGTATCATTCCTCAGTAGAATGGGTGCTTCTTCATGTCATAGTCCTGTTACAAGTAAATTCATAACACATGCAGCACAATCAAAACAGGAAAAAACACATATTTTTGATGAACATAAGTGAATTTAATTGTTTTGATATGACAAACATTTTAAAATACATATATACAGATGGTTAAATGTCAGTAAAAACCTCACCGATGTAAAAAAAAAACCCCGCTTTTACAAGCTTCTTTGACTTCCTATGCCTTGAGCATTTTAGCATCTCAATAATAATAAAAAGAATGAAGGATAGGAAAAAGGGTAGATGTCTGATAATTGCAGGGCTTTCATATTAGTCCATTATTTGCTATTCCTTCCTTTGATGATTCCATCACATGGGGTTTGGGGCGGGTTGTTTTAGTTTGTTTTTTTTTTCCAAAGTCTTTACTGTCTGCTACAAATCTCAAAATTTAAAGAGTCGGAAATCAGCCAAACAAATAGAGACGCAAACATTGGAAAGAAATAGGCTCTTTTGCTGTATTTAAATGTTGTTTAAAAACATGTATTAAATTTAAATGTATTGAGATCTATATTTTAAAAATTTGGTTTTGGAAGCGTAAATCTCCCCTGCAAGGTATTTCTGGAGTTCCCTGTTGATAAAATTGGTACTGAAGAATTGTAAAATTGTCACCAGGAGAGGAGATGACTTTGTTGAAAGTGAACATTGAAGATACCATAATGAAGATACAATTTCGCTTCTTATTTATAATAAAATCAAATTAATGCTCCAGTCACTGGCCTTTCTTTAATTATATAACATTATTTGATCTGACACCCTTTGAGATAAGAATCTAAGAACTTATTAACAATGGCCATGCATATCCTAGTTTTTAATAGCACTAAGTGCACATTGCTTTTCTAAGTTCAGTCTGCTCCCTCCAAAACTGGCAAAAGACAAACAGAACAACTGATTCAGATAGGTTCAGTTGCACATATAAAAGACACACTTCCAAATTCAACTTTCCCATAAATAAGGACTTAATCATTCGGTCACACTGAGGATTTATTTGCTGATGGACATTTGCAATACAAAGAAGTTGCTTTAGAGGCTATTGATTACAACAAGGCTTGTGTCTTGTTTTTTATCAAGAATTGCCAGAAATCTTAGAGTAGGAGAAGACTAAATTTCATCCGTTGAAAATCCACTGAGAAGTGTCATAGCTGCCAGAGCTTAATGGAACTCAGTAATTAAGAACAAAACTGTATCCTTTGGTTCTGTCCTTCTGTCCAACACTGCAAACTAGGGAAAGCTTGGAGTATTTTACATTCAGCTTGGCAAATTAGGTATGATGCCATTTAGTCAGGTTTATGATGATTGATCCAAACATAATGGCCAGTCAATAAGATGACCAGGAATAGATTGCAAGTTGTATATGAAGGTCTAGTCAAGGTCTCACTTTTAGCATGCAGCTGCTATAATAACATGAGGTAAGCAAAAGTCTGAATCAATAGCATATTAACTATGTGCTATATCTAATTACAAATAAAGGAAGCTATAGGCAAATCCAACTGTATAGAAAATGTGATTGTTTATTCATCTATCCTCACATATCAGCTACCTTAAAGAGGGTAAAAAAGTGCATCTGGATGCTGTTAAACAGTAGTTAGCTATCTGACATGTTATCTTATCTTTTGCTATTAACTACATAGACAGCTTCAAGATATCTTGTTTATATGCCCATACTTTTATTCACAATATGTAGCCTTGGCTGGTATTTTCTTTATCACTGCAGTAAAATGGTCTGCATGTGGTTTTATTTAGAATTTTTTCCCCCTAAGGAATGCTACTATTCCAGCTGTTCCAAGGGAAGAAAAAGAACTGAAAACATTTAATTAGCTTCCACACCAAATAATAATAAAAAAAGCATGTTATAGTTAACAGATACAGCCATAGATTATAAAAAAATGCCTTCCTTATTTTGTTTTAATTTTTTAAATAAATGAGAAATTAGCACACCTTCATTTGGGTTGAGTGTAGATTCATTCTGCTGAATGAATGATTCATTTCTAATGAAGTTGATGTTCAGGTGAAACATGCTTCCTGAGAGGCTTCTGCTGGAAGCTAATTATCAGCCACCACATAATAAATAATTTCAGTTTGTATAAATAAGTATGTTAAAATCAGGTGCAGTATAATAGCAAAGCATTACTTAAAAAGCTGCACTTACATATACAAGAAATCAAGAGTGGTTTCATGACGTATACAGATCTACACTGCATCACTCAGTCCCATGCAGAGATATTCAAGCTGGCCCAACACAAGACAGATCTGGAACTAGAAGCAGCACTAATGTGCCAAAATCATGCTGTGCCAGAGCCAAATAATCCTGTTAGGAGGCTGTGCTGATGCCAAGACCCAAGTCTATGTCTCTATCCGATACTGCACAGTTTGTTATATACATATGAGGTCGTTTGGACATTCATTACATGGAACTGCATTGCACAAACATCCTTATTTACTGTGCAAAACACA
Organism: Drymodes brunneopygia; assembly: GCA_013400955.1. NCBI lineage: Eukaryota > Metazoa > Chordata > Aves > Passeriformes > Petroicidae > Drymodes > Drymodes brunneopygia. The sequence goes on from VZTZ01023275.1 coordinate 141,988, forward strand.
GTGGACCTTGATATGCAGCATTTAGTGTTTATTCCCCTACTGTTATGAAAACTACTTACGTTTTCAAAAACTCATTATATGGCAACAGGATTTCACAGTGTCTAAGATTAAGATTGTTCCAACTTTGCTTCAAAGAAAGGCTGGCACTATTCCAGGCTAGAGGGTTGTTTTTAGCACTTCAAAAGTGCAACAGGGGTTCATGCAAACATATGAGGAAAAAGTCAAACCAGCTAACCTTCCAAACCTTGGAATTTCTGGCAATCTATGACAACATAGATGCCACAGTAAGTGTGCTATGAAATACTGGATAAGTGTTCAGAGGATAACGTCTCATGCATTGTAGTCTTAAGGTGCAGAAGTTACATTTTTTCAAGGAAATTAAGAAGTTAAGGCAGCTATTCTTGTATACTGCTATTAGTTTCTAAGCTGACTGCTTTCAAGAGACCTCATGTTTGTCTACACCAGCTTTAGCTGCACATTTTAACACCAATGTGTTTGTACAGAGTTGTGAATTATGTGCATGCCTTAATTATAAAATTAGCCCTGTCCTTGTTAATAAAGAAACATTTGTTTCTCTGCATCAGAAAACAGCAAAAAAGGTCACTTAATGGAGATCCTACCTGCTCTGAATATGTCTTCTACTTTGAATGCTCTCTTTTCCATAGGATGTTGTGTGTGTTGTTGATCCTTCAAGCTGTTAAACTCTGCACTACTCTTCTCTCTACATATCTTAGAGATATTAGTATACATTAGAATACATACTACATGTACACTTTAAAAAGATCATGCTAGACAGGAGAACAAGTACCATTAAGCTAAAATATCATCAAATAAAATGTAGGATATGCATACCTTAGGTATGAATTAGGTCCATTGCTGATAATATTGAAAATACACCAGAAACTTCCATGTTTAATGTCTTGTATTAAAGGAAATAAGGTACAGTATGGTTTTTCTTTGGAATTCATACACACCCTAGAAGGAATATAGCTCCATGTCTGTATCACTGCAATAGTAACTGTAGAGGTGTGACATCAGTTAAAGAAAACTAGGGCAATAACAAGATGTATGTTATCTGAGTGTCAAAAAGGATCCAGATCACTTTCATGGTGGAGCCATCTACAGCTTTGTTTATTATTTTTCCAGCTATTTCATTATGGTCTGCAATATTTAGAAGTTCAAAAAGCAAATTTTGCCCAATTCTATAGACTGACTAAACACCATTACTTGCTCAAATTGCAATAGGATAGAACACTCTTTATGTCTGCACCAAGTTTTATTACCCTGTGCCTGAGTGTCTTGTTAAGGAACTTTGCCTGCTCACAGTGTGAAATATGCAATTTCTTTTTGCAGTAATAAGAGTACTGATCTTTTAAATTAGGTACATTACAAAGATTGATACCTGACTGAGTCACCTTAGAAAAGTGACTAAATTCTAACTGAAGATAATGTTTAGATTTAAAATCTTGGTAAACATTTATTGTAAATTTTCTATTTGTTTATTCTCTATCATTTCTTGTCTCCTCTCAAAAAAGTAAAAGTAGATTTCACTGCACTTTAATCTCTTCTTATTAAATATTCCCTCTTGTTAGACTTTTACTTCACTTTTATGACTTCTCTAAGGCATGGAATATAAATAAAAGAGCTAGTACATTATCACATGTTGCTAATTCAAGAAAAAGTATTTTATTCCATGTCTGGTTGTATAAGGAATATATAGACTAGAGACCCAGAAAATAAGTTTGGAAAACTTTTTTTATACAATGGCCCTTCATTTCCAAGTGTCTGTTCTATCTCAGTTTGCTTCCCTGTAATTTTTAAATCAATATTGATCTTGGAGCTTTGTAGAAACCCATGCTGATTGCCCTGCAAGTATTATCTTTTCTCTTTAATTTCTTCAAGCAAGTGGAACTTTAATATTTTCAGACTGTATGTGAGTAGCCCCATCACAGCAAGTAGATGTTTAGAACATGTTGACATTTCTGGAGAAGCACCTTAGATCCTGCAACTAATCAGCGATGTAGTAGCAATTACATAGATCAGTGCCTATCTTACATCAGCAGAGAAAATATGGCAGTCTAAGGCAAAGGAAAGAAGCCAGTTATAAAAAAAGAAAGAAATCCAGTTATAAAAGCATATATAAATCATATATACTTCAGTATAGAGAGATATATCAAGTAGTAACTTATCTGTTTGCAGCATATACTGTATTCCTAAGCACATATTTTTCTGGGTTTATTTGTAGTCCAAAAGATTCCAATAATCTCAGGTGAGGAAAGGGTAGACATTACAGAATACCTTGCTCAAATATGTGATTTTCTTGGTGGAGGAGTGGGCAGAATGAGAAATAGGGGTGGGAATAAGAGGGAGGGGGAATTTAATTTTTAGTTAGAGCTTAATAGAAAATGGTTTTCCTACTCCAAAATATTATGGAGATGTAAACATTTAGGCTTCCCATTAAAATTATAAGAACCTTGAAAATCATAAATGGTGCTTCTCTCTTTAGAAATGACAGAATTAGACAAGCTTATATTTTGAAAATGTTTTAGTCAAGCTAATGTTTTGAAAATATTTTCTTTTTTAATTTTTTTAACTTGCTAATTATAATCAGCATGTTAAAAGATAGCTTTCTTAAGATGAACAATTTTCCCCCTTAGCAAGACGTTAAAATGTGCTGCTTCAATAATTTTAAAACTTTTTTTAAAAAAGCTTTTGAAATAGAAAAATCATTTAAACAGTCTTTTCTTCCTAAATTGTTACAATTTCAATAAGTAAATATGTAGGAAGAGGGGAGATGGGAAACCTTTTTCAAAAACATGATAAATTTTGCAATCTGGTTTCTAAAACCACTGCTAGTCTGCATCTCTGCAGTGTGCGAAAGGGCGTTTTCAGAGGCAGGTGAAAGATGAGATTCTGATTAAGGCATGAGTCTGTGACAGAAGACTAGTAAACATGGGAGTTTAGCTACAAGCTTCCACTGTGATATTTGGTAATTTCATTACTCTCTATTTCAGTCAGCTCTTCTCTTTGAAACAGATGTACCTTGCAGAGGTATTGTAAGGGTAAAGGTATTAACGTCAAGCTGCTGTGTGATGAAGGTTCTGTAAGTACCCACATAAAAATAGTGAATGTACTTGGGCTGCAGTTCATTCAACAATTAATGAAAAGGTGTATTTCCTTGAATATGACTATGGTGGAACAATTCAATGCAGTGGCTCATTATTATAATATATTATTTATTAAAGTATCACTTTTATCTTTAAAATGAAATAGTCTTTTCAAATTTGTCCTTTGTGTCCTTAGCTCTCCTGTTAAGGACTATTCGGAAGAGTATTTTAAACATTCTGATAGTCAAGTTTCTTTAGAATTTAGAAAAAATACAGAGATCTGTAAAATCTAAGTACTGCAATTATGTGCCCAATCAATATCATTGTGTGATTCAGATGGATGGATAGATCAGCGCTATTCCACCTCCCTTAGAAATTCAAGGTTCTCAAAAGATCAGTTTTACATTTACCTTTCTGTACAGATAAAAAAACACATACATATGATGTATAAATACAAGTTAAATATATAATTAGATAGATAAAGCATCAAAGAAGTGATTTGAAAATAAAAAATACATTCTAAGTATATTATGCTAAATGTTATAAATTCTATACCACTCTGCATTTAACTGACTGGAGACAGGAGTAGTATTGACCAGGTGTTGTCCCATCACAACATAGGTGATTTTATTTTGAAAACTCTTCTGTTGCAACCAGATAGGATACTGAGATACAAAAGCAATATTAGCAATCAATTAGACACAAAAATAAAAGTAGGCATCTAATATAAGGATGAAAAATAAAGTAGATTTTTGCACCAGGATATAAAAATTAGGTTTAAGGTTTAAGAAGATGGCTTAGTGTCCTTACTGCAGTCTCCTTATTAACTAAACTAGATATTTGAAATATGCCATTGATACCTACGTCCTATATCTTGCAAAGAAATATGAATAAAATACACTTTTTTAGATCAATCTTTATTAAAACAGGATGCAGAACCATATTTTTTCTGAATTTCTTTTCCTAAAGCTCTCCTTAATTCCTAACAAAGCTATATAGAGGAGAAAGCAAAAAGCAAGAAAGCAAACCAGTAAGAAAACAAATAAGCAAGAGAAAGCAAGAAAACTATACAGGGAAGCAAAAAAATTACTTGCTCATGTCCACAGAAATTTATTTTCAAAGGAATATAAATTTTAAAACTTGAATTCCACAAAATTTCCTGACTTTTACTCTGCTTTATTTTTTTCGTGTCAAGAATGATCTGTCCATGGTTTATATAAAATAGTCACAATATTTATTAATTCTACTGTAGAATATTTAATTAATGAATAAAACTATCTGCTTTTAACATATACTTTGGAGCTTTTCTGCTTAAAAAAAAGGAAAGTTAGATGAAGAAAATAAAAATACTTAAAACAATATAAGAAAATTAAAGTCCTGGAAACAATCATTTTTTTAGCATTTAAGATATGTGGTTTATTTAAAAGAGTTTTTTTTTCTTTGAAAATTATACTATTAGGCATTTTAAGTTTATTGCAGCTAAAAAGTATATCTTTTTACATTCTAATAAACAACTTTTGTTACTGTTACTGTTTGTAATAATGCTTTCTGCTTACATGACTGAATTGAATTCTTCATTTCCTGGCTTTTTTTCTATTTTTGAAATATTGCCTTAAAGTAGTTTGTCAAGTAATTGGCAATCTTCCTCTTCTCAAAGTTGCTATAAACTTCTTTAGTTGTTACTGTTGCTTTATTCTAATCATTCCTGATTTGATTTATTTTCCCTGGAAAGAAATATTTTGCTGCATTCAGAACAGGCATTAAGACAGACACATATGGTTAGCAGCATACCAAAGAAATTATAAGGTTATTTTTTAACAAAAAAAACTTGACTCACTAAGTCAGAAGCTTTTTTTCTGCTCCTCCCCACTGCTATGCTGTTGAATTCTAATTTGAGAATTCATTTAGTTTCTAGGGTGGAAACCAGACTGCTATGTCTCCTGTAGTGCATGCCCTATTAGATGTCCTATGGATAGCTACCTATGTGTGGTTGCTACCTTCAGCTTTGAAAATGATGAGGCAGAGAAAGGCTGGTAGAAGTGAATTTAGTTTCTCTGCTATGTTCTTACATTTATGGTGTACATCACTATTGGAAGCTACAGATTATGCCAGCAAAATTCGCCATGGACTAAGCATAGCCCATGAGAGAACACCAGTCAAAAGTATAAACTATGTGTGCTGAAATAGTCATGCATTGTTTCTTACATTCAGATTCCCCTATTTGTTTTACCCTTCGCTGTCATCTTTTGTATGAAACACGTGCAGTGTGATCTGAAAGTTAAGGCTTATTGCCACACTTAAATTTTGATCTACTTATTCTAATTAATTTTATCTTGTTATGTTGTGAATACAAATACTTTGGAGTCATTACAAATAAAAATGTGTTTTCCCGACAATTTTTCAGTCATTAAGAGCTTTTCATTTCTGCATGTAAGCATTTCTTAATTCTACAAGGCAAAAAGAACATTGAATTTGATGATCCTTAGAGGTCCCTTCTGTCCCTAACCATTCTGTGATTCTGTAATTCCTTCTCATGGAAACACTTTGCTTTTTGGGTCACGGCATTTCCCCTAATCCTTGGGCTTGCTATCTTCCCTAATTTCACAGGGGAACACTCTGCAGAAAGTGCAACTGGGTTAATTTGTGTATTATCAGGAATTCTTTTACTTTAGAGAGGCTAGATGTGACCCAGAGACCACATGAATATCAGATAGATTGAAAAATTGAGCCACGTAAATGGTGACATTTATGACTGTTTAATGTATTTCATGAGGCAGAAACATTAAACTCCTCTCTGTATCTCAGTATTTTTCCATTTCCATAGATTCCAAAGTGAAACCTGCCATCAAATATTAAAAAAATAAATCTTTCTTGCAAATATAGCAAATTACCCTTATCTGGAATGATCAAAGCTGGGTACATTTGCATGGTTTCTCTGCTGAAGTTATTTATTCAATAAAATCCACAAACTCATAACCAAGGGCTCTCGTACTTAAATTCTCTTCATTAAGCATCGCATTTTATGGCCTAAAAATATTTTCAGCTGAATTTGTATAAAACGACTGCACATATGTGGCTAGTCAAGTAGATCTAGTTTGAATAAACAACAAAAGCCACAACATTCCCTGTGGTGATGAGCAAATAGTTATTCAAGGCTTGTCTCCTGCTAGAAAAAGACATCCTTTAATGTAATTTAATATCATATCTCATAAAAGTTTAAAAAATTCCAAAATCCCAAAATACGTTGGTTTTAACTTTGCATTTTTCTCTCAATATGCAGTAAACCTTGATTTTTTTCCCACTCCCTTTATTGTCTACTGCCTTGCCAAACGACTTGTTTTTTTGGATAGTTCCTCCAGCTTCTAACTTCTTTATTCTGTCCTCAGACCATTAATTTCAGACTCTTCTCAAACCAGTTCCCTTTCTCAAACAGGTATCCTAACTAACTGCTTCAGCCTTACACTTTGTGATTTTTTCTCTCATTTTTTGAGAAAAAACATGACATAATAGTAGTAGTCAACAATATTGTGCCAGTGACTCAGTTATTGCTCTTTGTGAGAATGTGCTCCAAGCTTGTGTCATTGAATTAAACAAAAAAGGTTACTTTCTCATGTAACAAATTGGTTTAACTAAATCATTAATAGATTAGGAACATAAAATCGTTAAGGTTGGAAAATACCTCCAAGATCATCAAGTCAAACCTTTGGCTGAATACCACCTCGTCATCTAGACCATAGCACAAAGACAAGACTAAGCATTAAGCATAGCACTTCCAATCATTTCTTGAACACTTTCAGATGACTCAATCATCTCCCTGAGCAGCTTGTTCCAATGCTTAATCACTCTTCCAGTGATTTTTTTTTCTAATATCTAATCTTTACTTTCCTTGGTGTAACTTGAGGCCATTTCCTCTTGTCACTTGCTGTCTTAGAGAAGAGGTTGACCCTAACCTTGCTACAAACTCCTTTCAGGTAGTTGTGGAGAGAAATAAGGCCACCACTGAGCCTCCTCTTCTCCAGGCTAAACAACTCCAGTTCCCTCAGGCAGTCCATGTAAGGCTTGTACTGCAGACCCCTGACCAGCTTTGTTTCCCTTCTCTGGATCTGCTCCAACACCTCCATATTTTTCTTGTAGTGAGAGGCCCAGAACTTAACACAGGACTTGAGGTGTGGTTTCACCAGTTCCAAGTACAGCAGGAAAATCACTTTCCTAGTCTTGCTGGACACACTATTGCTCATACAGGCCAGGGTGTTGTTGACCTTCTATCCCACCTGGCTCGTATTCAGCCATGGTTAACCAGGTCCTATTCTGCCAGGCAGCGTTACAGCTGCTCTTCCCGAAGTCTGTAACCCTGTATTGGTTTGCTATGACTCAAGTTTAGGACCCAGTTGTTCACCTTATTGAACTTGATACTTGCTGGACTTGACCCATCAATCCAGAGTGTCCAAATCCCTCTGCAGAGCCTTCCTACTCTCCAGTAGATGAACACTGTCACCCAATTTGGTGTCATCTGCAAAATGACTGAGGGTAAACTTCATACGGTTGACTATTAAATGATTCCGAATCAACAGATAATCAGGAAGTACCTTGTCTCTGCTGTGTTCCCAGGGATCTGGTTTTATGTATGTAATCGCCATGCATAAATTTCCCATTTGTAAGTTTGTGATTGCAATGCCCTATATTTCACAGACGTGTTGTTATGGTAACTGAATTAAAAGGAAAACTTAAATGGGGACAAGGAGAGTCAAGTAAGTATCTTAAATTAAAAAAAAAAAAAATTAAAAGCAGGTTTCTTTCTCCAGGTTAATCAGATAAAGATGTGGGGTTAACAAATGGGAATGGCAAGGAAAGGACAGAAACAGATAGGATGTGCCACATGAACAAAAGAAATGCCGATTCAGGAAGGAAAAGGGTTCAGAAAACTAGGTGGGCAGCTTAGGCTAGCCCCTACGGCGAAACTGATTTGCCTGAGTGATATTTGTACAGCAGAAAATGCAACCTGACATTGACCTTGTCAGTATTGCAGTCACAATGTTTTCACAAGGAAAAAAATCCTTGAAATATGGATTTCAATAGAATGAAAACACATGGTATCCTTCCACATAGTGCAAATTTCTTCTTTTTCTGCACAAACCAGGCATAAGAAACAAAGGGGATTTCCATTTTTCAGTTTTTTGCTTTCTTTATAGGAGTGGAGAATCGATGAATACACTTTTATGATTTTTTTTAAGGTTTTTGTATAGCAGAGGCTTAGTCAATATTTGTCAGTGCTAAGTAACCTCCCACACCTATTTTTTAGTCTTGTATTATAGGAATGCAAATTTTTGCCTTTTCTCATTGCTGCACTACAATCATGGAAAAATTTTAAAATAGAAGAAACAGGAAAAAAACAAACCACAAAAATAAAATCAACAAAACAAACAAACTCTCCAAAATCCCAAACAAAACATCAGCAAAAAAGTCCCTAGAATCTTCAAAAATCTTGAGGACCAAGGTGTGGTACTCTGACAGCACTACCACTGTGATGAGAGTGAAACAGACTGGAAAGCAAAACATTATTCCTGCACAGGACACTGAAAAAGATAAGCATTCTTCTTGCAAATGAGTTTGAGATAGTACAAGTCCTATTCAACTGTAGTCCTTTGTTCTTCCTGTCTTTGCTTCTTCATCACAAATCTTTTCAAAATTTCACGTTATGAGGATATATATTTCAGACCAAGACACTCAGAGGATGGTCCCTTGTGTAAGCTCTTCAGGGAATTTACAAATACACCAACTGCATATTTGCTCCCATTGTTCACACATCCATACTTTTAGGGTCAAGGAAAAGAATTGTAAATGGGAAATAGCTCAAGAGACCTGTCTTTGTACTCCAGATAGGATGGCATTGTCACTAGATATTTGATATGACAAGACAGTTCCTTGTATCCACGTCAGCATACAGGGTTGAAAGAGAGAAACAAAATAATGTTTTTCTGCACAATTAGGCCTAGAGGCATAATTATTCTTTGGCCTTTTTTTTATACTGGTCTACGAAACTGGTAGTCACATCATTTTCACACTATCAGGCATTGGATTTATTTAGCAAGGTTTTGGTAGGAGGGAATGCAGGGGGTGTTCTTGTGAAAAATTGTCAGAAGCTCCCCTGTGTCTGAAAGAGCCAATGCAAGGCTGAGCCCATCAGTGACTGTGGCAGAACCTCTGTGATAATAGAGTTAGAAACACAGAGGTGTTAAAAACTGAAGAAAAAAGAACATCCTGAAGAGAGTGAGAATATGTGAATAAACAACCCTGCAGACACCAAGGTTAGTAAAAGAGGAGGGAGAGAAGGTGCTCCAGGTACTAGATGAGAGATTCCCCTGCTGTGGTGGAGACCATGGTGAAACAGACAGCCCCTCTGCAACCCATGGAGATCCATGAGGGAGTGGATATCCATCTGCAGCCTGTCGAGGATCCCATGTTAGAGCATATGGGTGTCTGAAGGAGGGAAATTTGCCATGGGAAACCCACACTGGAGGAGATTCCTGGCAGGACCTGTGGCCTTGTGGAGAGAGGAGCGCGCACTGGAGCAGGTTTGCTGGCAGGTCCCTGAGAGGGACCCATGGTGGAGCAGTTCATGAAGAAGGGAACAACCCAAGCTGGAGAACTTCAGGGAGGACTATCTCCCATGGGAGGGATCCAACGCTGGAATGGGAGAATGTCGCCCTGCTTTGCAGGGTTCCATATTAGTAACTTTGTAGTATAAGTTTCCCATGCTTTTTCTGTAAATATGGTCATTGTTTTTCCTAACTGGCCGGGATTGTTTTGCACTTTTAGATTGTTTTTCATTCCTTTCTCCTGGGGTGGAGAAAGATGATTGACCATGTCTTTGTCCTGTAAACTTACAGAGGGGTTAACCCCCCTCACCAATCCCTGATTGTCTTTGGTAACATATAAAAATAAGAGAATAAAGAAGGGCAGGTCCCTTTTGGTTGGTCCTGCCTGGAGATTCAACTACTGCTCTGGAACCTACATGTTTCTTCTGTTGCCAGCTGTGCAACAGGAGAAGGGTATGATGAGTCCTCCCCTGGAGGAGGAAGGAGTGGCAGAGACTGATGATGACCTGTCTGATGACTGCAACTATGATAACTCCCTGCAACTCCCATTTCCCATCCCCCTGTACCACTGGGACAGAGCAGATACAGCAATTGGGAGTGAAGTTGAACCTGAGAAGAAGGGAGGGTTGAGGGGTGCTGTTCTAAAATTTACTTTTTATTTTTCATTATTCTGTTTTTGATTGGTGATAAAATTTAACTAATTCCCCGAAGTGAGTTTTGCTTGTGGCAGTAATTGGTGAGGGACATCCCCTTGTCCTTAGCTCATGGGACTTTTGTTACATTTTCTGTCCCCTGTCCAGTTGAGGAGAGGAGTCACAGAGTGGCTTTGATGGGCACCTGATGCCCAGCCAGGGTTAACCCAGCACACTGCGTTTCAACATGCTCAGGTCCATTGAGCAGAAAAATCACTCTTAAAGTCCTTAGCTAGTATTCCTTACAGAAATGAAATGAAATGTAAATCTGCCCATACTTACACAAATGTCTATGCTGGCCTCTGATTGGTCACCTGAGGTTTTTTACTATTTCATATTTAAAGCTTTATTTACAGCAGAATGTAAACAATATGAGATACAAATGACTTTCTGTGGAAAGAATTATTTGTCCACATTTTAGATTAAATAGTATATGTTGATCACCAAAGAGGTACAGCAATTCTTACTTTTTACTTTAAAGGAGTTGATTTGACCCAATTTTATTTAGTTACTTACTAAGTTATCCACATCATTTACCTGTTTAAAGAGCTTGTTTCCATAGGTAAAATTCCTCTGGCCTAATTTTGCATTTAAAAAAGCTTAAGACTTCCAAAAGGTGTCCTCTATCATCCTACAACAGCTATTCAGAATAGAACATCTAAATCACACTTCAGTCATGATTATTTTTCTTCGCTGACTTTAAGTGGACATTTGATGACTTAGTGACACTTTAATGGCTAACTTTTAGACTTCTGAAACTAGGTAAGATGAATAGCATGTACAGTATAAAACCAATGCATTTTACAATGAATGCATACTTAATATGTGTGTTATCAATCAAATCAAAATCCAAATTGCAATTACATAGGTGATATTTCTTATAGTATCATGGTTCTCTGTATCCATTTTTAAATTCTGTCTTTGATTATTACCCTCTCCTTCTACCCAATGGTAAGTATCTTGTTCATTTAACTAACTCCTGTGAACCAGCATCTTCCTCTTTCCCTACCTTCCCTACGCCTTCAACTGTCACTTTGCTGAACATCTACAGGCCACTTTTTGTCCTTATACAATTTCCCTGGCCCGTCTGTGAGTCCTCCAGCTTTACCAAATTCCTTGTTCTTTTCAGCTTTCCCCAGAGTCCCTCTTTACTGCCTTTCACCTAATCTGTGTCTCTCAGTCTACGGCTCAAGTGGAGATAACTTGAGAGATGTCTCCTTTGTTTTACCAAATGCATTGTTGTAAGGGGTTGCTTCAGGCACTGTATGAAACAAGCTCCCCAGTGGGATGTGGGAAAAAGAAGCACCTACCATTGCATTTAAACCTTCAAACAACTAAGTGGTACTGCAATCTTGAGCAAAGTTTAAGTCTATAATAATTTAAATCGTGTCTGTGTCTGGGACTTCACTTGAACAAATCTGTCCAAGAATAAGAGCATTCAAGAGTACATATTGTTTAAACATACAGGCTTTTGGCTCAGCGAGTAATGTCACTATTGAAACTGTGTGCATAAGTTTCAATTTTATTACATGCGGCATAAAAAACCCAACAACCAGCCAAACCTGTATCAAATTTTTGTGTTTTAAATAGTATTGAAAAGTACCTTGTTTTTTTTTAGCTGCCATCTGGCAAAGCAACAAATATCCAAAGCAGAAAGTTTCTACTGAAGAGCAAACCACATGAAAAAATCCATTATTGTTGCTGCAGTTTTGCCTTACATGTGCCAAAAACATTTTTTTTTTTCTTGAAAAAAAATTCAACTCCTGATAACTACTGGATTATGGAGGAAAAATGAGTACCCCAAACCCAAAAAAGTAGCAATATTTGAATTCAAACATCAGATAGTTTTGTACTAGGTAAAAAAGATATCTCAGTCACAACATTTAGGAAATATGATCCTCTGATGAGGGAGGCAATAGACTCATTTTATTGACTTAATGGTGGATGACAGTAGTGTTAAATCTGGCATTTGATCATTTAAAAATTCAACTAACATAAACCCAAGTTTTCACTGTTAATATGACTTCTTTTTCACACAGAACTTTCCCATTAAAAAAAACAATCAAACAAAAAAACCTTACACATCACTAACTTATTTTTAAGTAATTTTGAAGTGTATTTTCCTTATATACTTATGAAGCAGGAATATTTATTAAGTCTACTTCTAGGACAGTGATAAAAAATGCATATTTCCTTTTTTAATAACACACATTTTTGTTTCTATTTATGGACATGAAAATTAGGATTTCTCTTCTATTTCTACATCTTCTACCGCATCCATGTCTTATCCTGTCTGTATTAAATTACTTGTTCCTCTCACCATTTTCCAGCCTAAATTCTTACTTATTACAATGGGTTTATCCATGGGTTTTTCAATACATTTCTTCCTCTTTTTGATCTGATGAGAGTGACATTTTCTCTAGTTCTTTCTATTACTATTGAACATATGGGTTACATCCAGCTCATTATGCTGAAGCTTTTTCATGGTTTATTTGAATTCAGCCATGCTGGATCATTGTAATAGGCAGATATTTATAAAGCACTAATTCTGAAACTTGAAATACGAAAACAATTTATATTTACATTCAAAAAATCAACTATTTTATCCCATTATTTTTCTTCAATCTCAGATGATTTCATATTATGTTTGAGAAAATTCCATTTCTAGTTATATTCTTAGACAATTTAATTTAATAGCTACATCTCTGCACACTTGGTTTAGCTAAAATACACTTTAAACCTGAAATAAAATTTGAAGGCTTAAATATGTGAATTCTAAGCCACACAAGAAATAAAAAATAAAAAAATTAAATGCCTGAGGAAAATTAAGAAGCCTGACATTCTTCTTCTTCCTCCTCGTAAAGCCAGTAAATTTTTTAGGTTAATGGTATTCTCAGCCAGATAAAATCTATTTGCCAATCACAGAAGCAAAATAGTTTAAGGGCTTTCTTTACAGAATCTAACATTATTCTTGAAACTCTCCAATGATCTTTTTTAACTTATTTTACTTTTAAGATACTTTTCCACTTTTTATTTTCATTAGATTTAGCTCTGAGTTTGAACCTCATCTTAGCAAAGCAAAATTTCAGAGTAACTCTGGAATTCAAAAGGAAGCAGAGAAGAATAGTTTTTGTTTTGTTGGGTTTTTTTTTCCCTGTTAATCCTAATTGTATTTTAAATTACCGGTTGTTACTTTGGTGGTTTTCTACCTATACTGGTATTTCCCATGGTCAAAAGCAGAATGTCAGTTATTCAGACTGATCATCTAGACTGACATGTCAAAATATATCACTTATATATATCACTTTTCATAAAAACAGAGGCAGATTTTAACATCAGACTTCCATCACTGTTCTTCCTGCTGCTCTTGTCTCCAAATATTTTCCAAGTGTTTTTACAATTAATTTTAAATCATTCAATGATTTAAGTTCTTTTTTCATTAAAATTTCAGATGCCAGAAAAGCTTTCTATTTGCATCTTTCAGCTGTCCCAAATTTATTTGCTTTGTTCATATGCAGTCTAACACTTTATAGGTTAAATCTGTACTAGTGCTATATCCAGCAGAGAAGGCAAGCAAAGGAAGAGTTTGATTCCTCCCATCTGTAATTCTTTCATCATCTTCTTAGCCTCATGTTTTGATAAACTTCAGTATTCAGACAAAAGGGCTGTTAAATATCTGCTTCATATTAGCAATTTTGATTTTCTTTGTTCTTTTGTTTCTCAAAGTTCCATTGTAATTTTTCTTTTAACATATCTCTGAAGTATCTCTTTCTTCTGAGGATTATGGCAAACACTAATCCAACTTGGGTATTGAAAATGACCTAATATATCAGTTTGGAATGCTTCCAGCTGAAGAAAATCTCATTCTTTTAGTCTCTATACATTTCTTTTCAGAATGTTATCTGTCACAAAAGAGGCCTTTGATCCTCCAGTTAGAGCTGCATTTTTGTTTTGCTGGCTGATTTTTACAGATAATTTCATCATTTATTCTGTTATTTCTCATTTTTCCCGTGTAGTATACTGCTGCTGGTAAGTATATATAAAAACACCTAGCTATCCTCTCTGTGTCTGAGTTGTGTACGTGTTGCTGGTCAGATTTAATGGAAACGAGGCCTTTGTTTTGTTATAAAGAACCCAAATATTTTCAAAGCAAAGAAACTTTTTAGAGGCTTGATAACAAACAAACCATCCCCACAAACACACAAACAAACCAAACCTACCAACCAACCAAACTACAAAATGCCTGAAGTTTTGCAGAATCACAGTATGAATCACAGCATGGTTTGAGTTGGAAGGGATCTTAAAGTTCCAACCCACCTTTCAAAAGATCAGATTTCTCAAAGCCCCATTCAAGAAAGCCTTGAAGTCCTCCAGAGGTGGGGCATCCACAGCTTCTCTGAGCAAGCTGTTCCAGCATCTCACAACCCTCATCATAAAAAAGTCTTCCCTATGTCCAATATAAACCTACCCAGTTTCAAATTAAAACCACTGAAAGAGAAATATTCTGCCATCTAGTTTTCATGTGACTACAAAACCTTATGTCATAAACTTGAATTTTCAGTTTGTATCTGAGCTCGTCTTCATGCACATAAATTTCTGTGTCATATAATCAGTTAAGCAAGAAAGTGGATATCTCAGTCTCACCGCCAAGATTTTGCTTTAGGTGGTAGTCAGTTACCAGATTTGCTACTGCTTAACTGATTTAGATCAGCAATTTTCAGGCAACATCACCACTCTAGCAATTCACTGCTTTCGTATATGGTCTCATAGGATTCCTCTAGGTAGAGTTAACTTGGATGTATAAGGCCTTGGGCTGCTTCTGCAGCACATCAAATTTAGGTGTATTCATCACATGCATTAAGTCTTTTATTCTTGATGAAACATTATCATTATTATTGTTGTTGTTGTTGTTGCTGTTGTTGTTGTTGTTGTTATTTCTCACATGTACATTACAAGAATAAATTGGGTGGAGGGGAGGTGGCTATTTTTGGTTTGGTGTTTTTCTTGCCTTTTTACCATGCAGCTACTGACACTTTACATATACCATACCTCCTGTTTGAATCACCTGAAGATCCCATCCCAGTAATGGCCAGAACCCACAGGATTCAGATAGAGATGAAGAGACATGGATATTTCTATTTTCAGATAGGAAGTTCTTCATGTCTAGACAGCTGTGGGACAGTTTGTCCATGAGGATGGAGCTTGATGATGAAAGATTGTAGCCCTAAATGAACCTTTTGTTTGCTTAGTTCTTCACTGACTTTGGTGTCTGCAGAGTTGTTTCTCTTGTATATTCTCACTCCTCTCTCTATGAGCTGTTGAAAGACAGCTTTTTTACCTTTTCTTAAATATTTAGTTAAGAGGGACCTCCACCACTCAGGTTGGGCCAGTGGCAGGTTCATCTTAGAGCTAGCTGGAACTGGCTTTCTCCAAGACAGAGGCAGCTTCTGTTCTCTTCTCACAGGTGCCACCTCTGCAGGACCTCCACTACTAACACTTTGACATGTAAACATCATATCCACCTACCCATAGGCCAATAAACCTCACCTCTGCCCCTGGGAAGGTGATGGAGCAAATCTTCTAAAAGCTATTTTCTGTCACCTGAAAAAGAGTAAGGTGATTTCAGTCAGCATAGATTTAGCAAGAGAAAATTGTGCTTCAGTAACAACATGGTCTTTTATGATGAAACTTCTGGTGACATGGATAAGCGTGGGCTGGCAATCAGAATTCAGAAATAGTAATAAACAGATACAAAGTCCAGTTGAAGGCCAGTTAGCAGTATTGTCCCTTGAGTATTGTTAATGGAGCCAAACTTTTTATTAATGTTGTGTGGGATGAGATGAGTATATTCCAGAGAGGAAACAGCAGATTTTCCAGAATAGTCAGTATGAGAGGGCATGAATGTTACTCAGAGGGACCTGAACAGGCTAGAAAAGGGACTGACAGAAACCTTGTGAAATTTAATAAATATGGACATTAAGTCATGCATTTGGGATGTACTAACTATGCAATGGTACAGCATTTCAGTGAGGACAAATGCAATTTTTTACAGGCTGATGAAGTTCAAAGAAGCTGTTAAAAAATAAAAAAATGCAAATACAGTGGAAAAATCTGAGAAATACTTAGTCATTACTCAAAAAGGGAAAATGCAGGAAGTCATTCCATAAAGTATTTTATTTTGTTAGTTTTTGAGGAAAATGGTGAGGCGTTTAATTAAATCAATTAAAAGAAAAAAAGTGCTTTTCTTTTTTATTGATTCCAAGCAGTAAGAAAGCATCCTAAATTATCTCATTCATAAAGATGTTAAATTGGCTGTGCAATTAGTCATGGAACAAATATCTAGACAGAAAAACATCAGCATGGGTTTGGCCAGGGATAATGGCATTAGCTGTGCATTTGATATATGGTTACTGATACTGCTTTATTCTTTCCCTTGAGTTTCAACAGTGATTAACAAAGGAGGCAGGATGCAGGTTTCATTATTGATTACATTGTCTCCAACTCTGCACACAGATTTCTTTTCCCCAGTTTATAATAGCAATAATTACCTTATTAAAAGAATTTAAGAAGGATTAATGTAATTGAATGGCTAGGCTTGATAAGCCTTTTCAACTATGATTTTGGTTGCCAACTCATCTTCAAGAAATGCTGTAACTTTTTGGTGGATATTTAGGTTCATCTTTTAGACTGGTCAGAAATTGGATTTACAACTTCTGCCAGCACCTTCATTTAAACAGGAGTCAAAAAAATGACAGAGACTCATCTCAAACACATTTAAGCATTAGCCCCTGTTTCCTGATTATTCACAAAAATGCTATTTCCCAAGGCAATATGTATAATTTACTATGAGGAAATGATAACATTTTCCTTCTACTTCTCAAAGAAGTAATTTTCTGTTTAACTGGAACTGAGAGCGACATTGGACTAATAGTCCTGAAAGAAAAAGAGATTGCTGCATTTTCTGGAAAATAAGGGATCATTCATACAAAATCAAGCTCTAAGCTTCAAAGAGGAAGAAAGGGGAAGATGGATATATTTCCTTAAGGATACTATTGATAGGAATCAGCACTGAGCACAGGGAAGTTTCCCAAGGATGAAATTCTAGAAGAACATGTCTTCCTACTATTCTGCTTTAAGCTGAAAGGTAATTATTCTATAAGTACATATAGAATCATAGAATATCCTAAATTGGAAGGGAGCCACAAAGATAACCAAAATCCAACTCCTGGCCCGGCATGGGCCAGCCCCAAGAATCACACCATGTGCCCGAGAGAGTTGTCTAAATGCATCCTGAACTCTGTCAAGCTTGGTGCTCTGACCAATTCCACTGGGCATACACCTTTTTTTTTTGCCTTAGCTACAAAAGACCCCTGCTCAGCCAAGCCAGCCTTCTGCCTCCACTGCTTGACTTCTGAAATTTTGGAATTACCTGTTCCTGTGTCCTTTGGAGGTGGTGCTTAGAATGACTGGCACTGATGGATCCCAGAACTTTCAAAAGCATTTTCCCAGGGGACTTTACTCACTAGTTCCCCGAGCACCTCAAAGCCTGCTTTCTTCATATCCAGGCTTGAAGTTTTACTGGCACTTTTCCTCCTCTCAGCAGAGATTTTAGCATCATTTGCTTCATAGTCACTCTGTCCAAGACAGCAGCAATCACCTCTTCACTCATGAGACCCCCTCTGTTAACAAGCAACAAATCAAGGAGGTTATTTTTCCTATAAGAATTTTTTATACAGGCATTTTAGGAATCTTATGGACCTGGTTTGTGCCAGCTTTGTGGTGTTCCCAGTAAACATTCAGCAAGTTGAAGACCCCTGTAAGGACAAGGACAGTTTATTTTGATGTGTCTCCTAGTTCTTCAAAGAGTAAGTCACTGACGTCATTGTCCTGGCTAGGTTATCTATAGTAGACTCCTGTATATATAGGGCTTCTGTATATATAGGATTCACGATCTCATGGAAAAATAAATCTTCAACCTCAGATTTAAGTTATTTATTTTTACAAAGCATGTCTTTTGATCTTTTTATACACAAAACCTCAGATCTCAGAAAAAATTACAGAAACAATGCATGTGCATACATTCCATTATGAATATCAGTAAGTTTTGGACTATTCTAGTTTCTTCATCATTAAAATAGTATAACATTTTTCAACGAATATATTTGGATTAGAAAAAAAAAAAAGGACAGAAACACTTATTCTATTTCATTCTAGAGGCAGATAAGAAAGCAATATGGTTCTGTAGTTGCCTTCAAAAAAAGCTGCAATATTTACTTTTCCCAAACAAATAAAGATTGGGTACAACATAATTACTGACTTGTATGACAGCTACATGACCTGAAGGTTCTGAGTCTTAGCTGCAAGGAGCAAAAATAGATGAAAATTCTAAAAGAAAAAGGATTTCTTGGAAGTATATATAGATTGTTCTCTGCTACTTCTGTTTGTTAGCTGGTCACACATATTGCTGAAATGGGAAATTCTGAGTTGTAGACTGAACACTTTGAAGAGTGCAGTGGCTTCCACCATGCTTTCTTTTCCATGGAAACTAGGGCAGGATAGAAAAATTGTCCTGTGTCCAGATCTCATTCAGTACACAATCAAGAGTCAATAAGCCAGCGAGTGAAACTGCAAGCACAAAAATGCCCTTCCAGTAAGTAGGTGGAGCTGAGCACAGAGAAAAAAAAAACTTGAAATGAAAGGAAGGAGAAAGAAACATGAAAATCAAATAGAAGTGATCTTTAAAATAAATTAAAAAATTCTAAAAGCATAGAAATAATTTGAAAGCCAAAAGCTCAGATAAGCAGGCTATCATTTTTTGAAGTCTTTGACATAACCCTCCCAAATTTTGCAAGTTTTCTAAGTCTGCTTAGCTTTTTTCATCAATAGTTGACTTTGAACTTAAGTAGTGAATAAATAGTGGTGTTTAGTAACTTTAAAACCCCATTCACAAAGTCCTGTCAGAGATCTTTTTCCTCAGTATAGTTAGCAAGTTGTAAAAGCTGCCACATTAATTGATTAAATGTGCAGTTTGACATAGGTAGTACGTCCTGCCTCAGAAATTCATTGTTGGTTCACTTCTCTCATGTTACATGGAAATATCTTCAAAACGCCAGCTGCACAAATGAAAAGTAGGTTATAAACAGTAGTGTGTGTATGAGGAAAGACACAAGAAAAAGTACTAAGTTATTTTTAATACCTCAATATAACTGTGTTTCACCTCCCTGTTCTGGGTTTTTCTTCCAGAGCTTCCTAGGAACAGCTGCAGCCTGAAGTGAAAGGGCATCACAGGTGGCCTTTCCTGCTGTGTCAGTCAGAGCAAGAGGTGACCACAACTCCATTTCATCAATTGATGAGTAAAAATATACTAGTAGATCTCCCAACAAGATAGGTACATTCTTCCCTGCTGTTGTGTGGGTTTTTTTTATGGGATTTGGTCTTAATATAGATTTTGGTATGTGACTTTTGGGAACCAGAGCTAAGAAAGATGGGGAGTTAGATGAAAGGGAGCTAATACTTCATTATCGCCTCCAGGAATACCTGCAGCTGGGTGTTTAGTCTATTTGTATTAATGGTAACTTAAATCGTCATGTGGCCTTTGAGATCCAATAACTTACATTTTATTTTAAGGGGTTTTGTTCACTTGACTAAGTATGGAATTATATTGCTATATTTTATCCCTTTGCAAATTAATTATATTTCTGGTAATAACGTGAAAACCTTAGCACTAACATGAGCGGTAATGCAAGAAATGTTTTTGGACAGATAGATTTTTTTTTTCATGAAGTAAAATCAGATAAGTATGGATAGGTACTTTGGTACAAAAATTCCCAAAGATATAAATCACAGAAAAAAGGAGGAATTAATTTGGCTAAATGTACACATTAAGACTGTGAATGTCTGCACCCGAGCTAATCACTTCAGGCTCCCTAGTAGTCAAAGAAGAGAAACAGGCACTTCTAGGTCACAATTCTTCTTATCCTAAAATAGGCATCTGAAGTAGGTCAGATGAACTGCGCCCTGAGAGTGCCTATTATTCTCTACCAACTACAAAAAGAGCCCTGGTTTATTAATTCTGATTCAATGTAGATGTTTAAGGAAGATGAGATGAGTCCCATTCAGGGAATCCAGAATGACTATTCAGAGTCCAATAGCAAGAAATAAGGATTCTTGTTTCCCAGATCTATATAGGATCCAAGATTATAACATCTAAACACTGATTTTAGGTTCCTAAGTCATTTAGGTATTTTGGAATATTTAATCTTATTTCATGCCTTATTTTCTTTTGGCTTAGAGAAACTACTATCAATGTTTTATTACTGTATTTCAGTCTAATGACCCATGACTCATATTCTCTTTCACTAAGAAAGATGAAAACCTTCCTCAATTTTAACAGACTTTTATGAACAAAAACTGAGCAAAGAAATTCACCTTTTCATCTATTAAAAAAGTCCTGTACTACCAATAGCTTGGGAAATATAACAATAAGGACAGATCTGCTACTAGGCTTACTAGTATAGTTTGATTTCAGCAGGAGTGCTGTGAACATTTTATCAAATGAACATCCGAGTTTCAAATCAAGCCAAAATGCCTTGGATTTTCTCTTCCAAATTTATGTGGAGAAATAATGGAGTCCAAATATATTTCTCCTCCATAGCTGTGACTGTTTCAGCAGTGAAAATACTGTCGTATTTAAGAATTTTTTAGTTCAAATGAGAGAACAAGACAGTTGATAACATAAAAGGATTTTTAATGAAAAATATTTTAAAGCTGATATAACAATATCTTAACTGCAGCACACAATTCAGACCATTATCCACTTAAAGAATATATGGATAGTTTATAATGCCTCTAATCAGTAAATAAGTAAATTGTACAGTGTCAGTGAAAAATTTCTGATCTAAAAGGTTATTTTTTGAGTCTCTATTTATCATAGCAAAGAAAGTATTCCATTACATTTTATCACTGTCAATGTGGGTATATTACGTTCATCTTAAAAAGAAAATCTAAATGAAAAAGGAACCCAACTCATAAATTTTATCATTTTTCAAGTTATTTGTTGGAGAGGAACTGAAACAGTAGTTTTAGATAACAATTTTTTCCCAGTCTTTGCTATCCCAAGTAAGAGAAAAAGCAATGAGGATAATAGAAGAAATATTAATAGGATTTATAGCCCATTGAATTATCAGAATGCCTTCCACTGACTTTGGGCTTTGATCAGATTCTAAAGTAAAGAAATACATTGAATTACTTTGAGTGCTTGGAGCTTGCTAACAAAAGTGGTTTGAAGAAAAAGAAGGGATGATGTAGCTTTTGAGATTTCTTCTAGTTCTGTCATTCTATATAAGGATACTTGTAACAAGCAAGTTACATCTAAGCAGAGTAGCTTTTGAGATTTCTTCTAGTTCTGTCATTCTATATAAGGATACTTGTAACAAGCAAGTTACATCTAAGCAGAAAGTAATCATGACATAAATGTTACTTAACTTCTATCATCTTAAAATCTTGCTACCACGTGAAAATTACGCATTTAAGCACTTTAAGCTTCTTCTACACAAAATAAGAACCTCTAGAAATTATTCCGAAATACAGAACTTCTACACTGATTTTAGGTTAAAATCACTCTGGTTGGTTGCTCTATTTACTGACCTTAGATGAAATTTAGACATCTAGTGAATAAAAATTGCTAGCTTCTAAACAGCTAGAGTTTGTTTACCTCACCTTTCCTGAAACCCTTGAAACCTTGAACAAATATGATATTAATACAAGTGTGTATGTGTGTGTGTGTCTGTGTGTGTCTGTGTCTGTGTCTGTGTGTGTGTGTGTGTATTCTGGTGGGAGAGACCACTAACAAGAAATCATTGTATCAAGAGGAGAGAAAAAAATAGCTCCTCACTTCCTTTAGAGAATTCAGTAAGTAATACAGTTATTTAAGCTGTTTAGAAATACATTTGTTTAGCAATGTATTTAGGGTATTTCACGCTTGAATCCTTTGGAGTTTTGGTGTTTGATTAGGTTTCGATGAGGTTTTTTTTTAAATGTCCCTACAGTAAGAGTATTCCTAATGTTTCACTTTCTTGTGTGGATTACTTTCGTTCTGAGTAGATCAAAGCTCAGATTTCAACCTTTGCCTCCATGGAGGCATAATGGAGATTTAACAGCTTTTGTTTCATAACTGAGACTGATTTTTATGAACAGCATATTAATCCCATACCTTAACCTTTTACCATTTATCGTAACTGAAATGATACAGGAGCATTGTGGTCATTAAGTGGTTTACTGGAAACAGACATACAGTAACATGCATACAGTGTATGCATAGGAACACATGAATGCGTAGTGGTATCTACACAGAAGTTTTATCTTTAATCCAAGTGCTTGAAATGATGCAAGGATGGATTTTGTCCCATGATGCTGGTGTTTTACTGAAGTTGGGGTATGTTATTCATGTTATTCATTCTTTGCGATTTCAAAGTTCTCTGAGATCCTGTTGCAGGATTTTGAGAGGAAAAGGTGGAGGAACCCATTTATCATGTTTTAGAAGCTCTTTTGAATCTGAAGACTAGTTCTTCTTGACCCCAGAAAGTCACATTGATCCCATCTGGAGAGACAACTGGATAGACAGCTGGATGGTTGACTCCAAAAGACAGTCAGGGAAAAATTAATAGTTACACCCAAGTACAAATTCAAACATTTGGGGGGAAATGAGAACTATGTTGTTTGACAGTCTAGATATATTTGCTAGAGATAAAAACCCCAGTGTTTAGCAATGCTAAAAACTGACAGGGAAATTTGAGCACATTATTCTAAGTAACCTTAGTGCACTATTAAAATTGTCACATTAGATTCCAATTCCATTTGTTTGTCAAAAAAAAATATTAATATAACAGTGTCTGTGCATATTCTTCTGTACTCAGTGTTGCTGAGGCCACACATATGTCCAGTTCTGCGCTCCTCAGTCCAAGAGAAGCATGGATATACTGGAGAGAGGAGAGCAAAACGGCCACAAAAATCATGAAGGGACTGAAGCACCTGATAACTAAAGAAAGGCTGAGAGAAGCTGTGACTCTTCAATGTGAAGAAAAGAAAGCTCAGGGGCAGTCTTATTAATGTACATAAGTGCTTGAACGGATGGTGTGCAGAAGATAGAGCCAGGCTCTCTTCAGTGATGCCCACTGAGAGGATCAGAAAGAGTGGTCTCTCACTGAAATACAGGAAGTTCCACCTGAACATCAGGAAACACCTTTCACTGTGGAAAAAGTAACTGAGGTCAGGAGTTTGTGAGGTCGCTGTGGAGTCTCCCTCCTTGGGCATGTTCAAAATTCCATATGGACATTGCTCTGGGCAGCCTGATCTAGGTGGCTCTGCTTGAGCAGGGTGGCTGGACCCAGTAACCTCCAGAGGTCCCTTCCAACCTCAGCCATTCTGTGATACTGAACCTGTGCTGAACCAATATCATGCGACTCAAACTTTGTCAGGAAAGCTAGTTTATTTGTACTGCTCTAATAATACAGCTCTGTGGTCTCTGATTCTGTAAATGGAATACTGGGAGCTATCTTGTGCATGTCAGCACACAAAATGTGGGTTTTTTTTTAATCAAACACAGATCATCAGGATCACAGATTTATATCTAAGTATTTTAATACAATACAACACACCCGTAGAGAAAATTACAGAATGAAATTGAATACTGTTAGCTAGACAGCAGATTGTTACTTTTAGGTGTTATTAAAAGAAGTGAGTAAGCAGTTGGCAGACTTATCAGATCATCTGCCTGCATGTCTGTTTCTCCTTCTCTCCTTCTGTTTAACTAAAGTGTCTGTACAGTCTAGCGTAGTAGTCACTGGAAATTGTGCCATTTGTCCAATAAAAATTTTTCATATTGTAATGACAATTTTTATCCCTATTTGACTTAGTCTCAAGTGACCATCTTATTTTTATACCTGAAAAGTAGATTGAAATGTAATCCAAACAATATATTAAACTTCAAAAAATTTCTACTCTCTAAGAAGTAGACATCTGTAGGTTCCTGAAAGATTTCATATAATTTCTTGAAGGGTTGTAAGTGGAATTCAAAGGTTTCATGCAGTCTTTTGGAAAAGCTGAATTTAGGACATGCTTGTGGAATGCATACTTTCCATGATTTTACCTGTGCTCAGACAACAACACAAATTAGAAAGGCTAAACTGTCAAAGATTCTCCCAATCTAAGGCACCTCTCCAGATCAGTCTAAATCTGTGTCCATGAGCAAGCACAGTGCATGGAAAACAAGGCAAGATTAGAAAACAGATTGACACACATTTGATTAACACATCTAAGGCTTAAGTTTTAGGGAGTTGATCTTATTCCTTCTAAAACACTCCAATTGCTACAGTTTTAGTCTAGGAAAGTTTACATTCTGAATTATCAAGATCATGGTGTTCTGTCTTTAATATTTCAGTCTTTTGGTCAGTCTTAGTACTGACCTTCATTTGGAAGCAGGTTACAGTTTCAGACTTTTGAGGTCCCCTTTGCCAGATCCTTAATTTGTAAGATGGATTTGTATTAGTAGCAGGAACTTAGGGGGAAAAATGAAATCATTGACCGATCAGTAGAGTAATTTTACAATATAGAATAATAAAATATTTCTTCTTTTCCTCCAAATGAATTTCAGAGAATAGTTCCATAGATTTTAAAGTACAAGAGGTTATTTTTATTTTTATTTTGCTTTCCTTTTTTCCTTAGTGTTCTATTCCTCCCCCATTTTTAAAACAAAAAGCATTTAATCTATTTGAAATATAGGAAAATATTCTAGCACACTTAAGCAAGCTGCTTGGGGGAGAAGTACTGAGGTTACCCAATAATTTGAACAAAAATAAGCTACTAGCTAGTGGAGAGGGTAGGAAATATGAAAATTCTTCAAACTAAGTAGAGAATGAATCTCCATATTTTGAACAAGATGAATAAAGCAGACATTCACATCTTCAGAGTGTCATGTTCAAAGGCTATTGAAAACTTCTCTTTCTTTTAAACCTGTCTAACTCATCTCCACAGGATATAATTTAATCCTAGTATATATGTATGTTTTGTGCATTCCTATCTGTGTGGGCTGGAATATCACACTATGCATTCTGAAACAGAAATGTGCTTTCTTTTTTCCCTGGACAATCACATCACTAATGTTACTGACAGTGCAAAGAATGTACCTCAGTGGTTGAATATTCAAGTTCTTCAAAATCTATGGAATAATGAAGACAGTATGTCCATCCAAGCTGACAATTGCTTTATGGGGAGCCTGTGCGTCTCAAATTAGTTAATTCCTGGACTTTATATTGGACCCTGTTCCTGTTGTTTAAAGCCAGCAAAGAGTAGCACTGGCAGGAAAGCTGTCTGCCAGAAAAGGGCATTTTCAAAGTCACACAGCATGAACATATTCTTGTCAAGACCCATTACGAGAGAAAAGTAAGTGGCATTTCAATGGAATTGTAAGGAGGGGCCTGGGGGTGGGGTTGGTGTTTGGGGGTTTTTTGTTTGTTTTTTTTCAATATTATTTGTAACCATCTGGAGATGAAGTACCTGCTACCTACTCTGAGAATATAGGGATATCTGTCTGTGACAAGAAAGCAGAGATATGTTTGGAATAAGGAAATCTAAGTATTATATTTCTTACTTCCTTGCACTTCTTTTAAATTTTGTTTTAAATTACTCCCTTTAATTTTGATGCAGACATTTCACTTGTATTGCATTGAATTAGATTAAACATATTCCATGATGTGAAATAATTTGATGTGATTTGACCAAACCAGAGGAAAATGTCTTGTTGTATCACTTATTTAAAAAGGAAAACCTGTCTGTATTTTAATTTGCTTTTAAATCTATTCAAAAATTATTTATGAAAAGTTAAATAGGTCCTCTTACATGTCACTTTCTTACAGTCCTGTGACAGACAAAGTAGCAACAGTCTAAGGTTCAGATCTAGACATTTAAAACAATCAAAATCACTGACATTATTTATAAACATTGAATTTCTACTTCATAGGCATTCTATAGGATATTACATTATTTCTGCTTGTGCAACTATTTTCTAAGTTAATAGTCAGTGCCTATTTGAGAAGACTTATTAACTGACAAAAAATTTTGCTAATACAAATTCCCGGTTGGAGTTCTTGTGGCAATATCAACTCCTAAATAAAGATCTTTGCCCATATTTTTCTGCCCATATTATATAAGTGCAGAGTTAGGACTGCAATCTTTCTTCCAGCTCTGGAAAACTCTGAGGGACACAGGGAGGCAGGAATCCAGATCACACACTCCTGAGGAGCAGACACTCTGCCCAAGTTTATCCCAGTCAGACTCACTACTTTTGGAGCTGAGGATGTGGAGCTGGGGGAATGCAGCTCCAACAGCCCTACCTCTTTTGGGCCGTCAAATCTAACTGAGTTTCCCCTAAGACTGGAGACCCCAGATCTATAACCAGCTCAGTAATGGTCACTTAGAAAATAACACAGGTCTAGAGCTGGACAGATTGAGGTAGGTATTTCAGAGGTAACAAAGGACACAAAGAAACAGTATCTGACATATGTAAAAGGCGCCATAAAAAATAAACTTAAGTGCAATCTGGAGCTGCAGATCACTGAAGAAAAGAAAGTTGTAAAAGACCCTACATAGGAAAAAGAATAAAAAAAAAGAATTGTAGAAGAGAAAATCATCAACATGAACACCATGTTCCTTCCAACAAAGGGACTCTAGATGTTGACAACTTATTGTAGTATCACTCACCACCATGAATACCATTGTGAAACCACTGACCCCAAAGTCAGTGTGTTTTCTTGAATTTTGGAGAACATAAATGGTTGACGATAAAATATCCAGTTAAAGTGTTCCTGGTTGAAGAAGGCTTTTGAACATATCCAAGGAGGGACACTCTATAGCCTCGGTGGGCAACCTATGTCAGTGCTCATTCAACCTGACCTAAGGTACTCTTTTTCACAGTGAAAAATGTTTCCTGATGTTCAGATGGAACATCCTGTATTTCAGTGAAAGTCCATTGTCTCTGGTCCTCTCAGCTGGCATCACTGAAAGCTGTGCTGCCCTTCCAGCTAATGGTAGACTTTACCTGTCTTAGATTATCATGAAGGGCTACCTCTGCAGCCCACACCTCAAAGACTGTGCCACCTTAACATAATACAAGTGTTTGTGTGACTGAGGATTTGGGGGTTTTGTTGATGCCAACAGAAGTTGGCTTGTTAGTTAAAGCAGTAATTTACAAAGTCCAAAAGAGGAGAAGCTAAAGGCACACACATTCAAAGAATAATCTCTTGAGTAGGGAGAATATGATATTTTTTTATTTCACAATGTTGAATTATCACAAGAGTATTATAATTGTAAACGGGCACCTACTCACACTCCTTTTGTCCCTGAGGAGTTGTGATTCCATTGATCTCCGTGTAGACACAGGACTATCAGCTTTGGACTTACATGAGATAACCATGGGTTTCAATCTGAAAATTTGCTGGCCTAGAATGAAATACGTCAATTCTTATAACCTCATATGTGAAACTCAGTGGCATAACAAGCCCTCTGATACCACTGGATGGTATTTGAATAATTTGATCTTTAGAAATTGGAAGTTAAGTGTCCAAGAGATCTTTCCTTGACAAAAAATAATTTACAGTTATACCAAAGACACAACAAAAATCTAGAACCAGACACCCATGTTAACTGTATGTAAAAGTAGGGGAAATAGTAATTTGAATAAATTTGTCTGAAATACTTTAATTAGGCCTTTTTCTGATAGTAAACTTGGATTTGTTAAAACTTGAGAAGCAAGTGAGCAAAGTGCCTTTATTCACCCTAATGATGGGAAACTCTGATAACTACTGATCCATGTAGAGCATACGTATTATTTTACTGTAGGGTGCAGGTAGCTGCTTCTGAAATACAGCATTTCTTTAAGGTGAATCTGACAGAATTTGACATGCATAAAAAGTGAGTAAACAGTATGTATGTAGCATGCATCACTGTGACATTCACACAGTCTGGGTTTGGCAACAGTTTGGTTTTGTAGGCTACTTTTGACATTTAAACAGAAGCAAAGATTCTTTCTGGAAGAAGGTGGGTTTGTTTGCCAGGTATGCATATATATATATATCTCGTTGCAAAGGCCATCCTCAGGTAAAAATTTCTGTAGAATTGTTGGAGGTGACACATGGAGGTGACATGTTGCAGTTGAGGTATTTTGAGGAAAAATAGCTTGAATACCACCTGAGAAAAATATACCTTGGTCTAATGGTGAATGCTTCAATTACATGAACAAGACCTTCACCTGGTATAAATCATCTGAAGCTCCCTTGACTCAGTTTTATCATTTTCATTTTACTTTTTTACAATGTTTATTTTTTAAGATATTACACCTTCTGCTTTATATTGAGGGCTCTGGTGAATTTTTGTTACTTTGGGAATTTTCTGCTTTTGGAAAAGGGGTTCAAATTTTCATTCATGATGCATACTGCTGGGAGATAAGCCCCCACAAAAATAAAAGCTGTTTCCTTAAGTTTAGGATTGTTTGTTTTCTATTTCTATATTGTTTTTTTCCCTAGTAATATAGTACTGTGTGTGACCTCCTGGAAATGAACTTTGAGGAGCTAAAGCATTTTTGCAACCTTGTAATAGATATAAAGACCAGACTCTCCAGGGTTTAAATTACTCATCATTCAATAAACCAGCTCTGCATGAATTAACATGTTGCTGCATTCATATAAATCTCCTCCACATGTGCAATGAACACTAACATCCATATTGCATTTAGGTAGCAAGGTTTTTGTGGCATGAACTGCAGAGTGGCTCTTCAAGATTATCTAGGATAGATAAAGTCCATTGTTGCTTGGAAGGTCAACACTGCTTCTGGTTCCTGGGGAATTTTGGGTTTTGCTCATTAAGGCATTCACTGTATGTGCTGGCTGGGCATGTGTAGTCTTCTTGATGAAAGAAGTTGAGGAGGATTCTTGGCCTCTACATCTTTTTTTTTCCAGCCTCAAAGGTAGAAGAAATGGTCTTTTTTATGTGTGTATGTACATATATGGATGGATGGATGGATGGATAAATGGATGGATGGATGGATGGATGGATGGATGGATGGATGGATGGATGGATAGATGGATGTTCTTTGGGGTTCTGTACAAGATATTTTATTTTGTTTAGTTTTGCCTAAAATGACTAGTGGGTTTAGATACTCTATTTCTCCTTTTCCTCGTTCTATGACTCCTAAAACAATGAAGGTTTTCTTTTTTCTTCTTCATAAAGGTAAAAAAACCCTTCCCAGAGGCATATGTCTGACATGAAGCATATGTCTGTTGGGTACTTCTAGTTCTTTCCTGTAGTCTGCTGAGAGATTTGTTTCCCCTGAAGACATCATCATATGCTTCCTCAAGTCCTCTGATGCTCCAATGGGTAGCACAACTTCATATAAGACCAAAATTTTGGAAGAGTTTTGATTCTACAATGTTTATTTTTCTCCCTCCTGATCTTTTCAGATGCAACGCACCTCTAACTTGTCTGGTTCTTCTAGGGATACAGCTTAGTGTATTGAGTTATATTCCTTTGTCCTAATTCTTCTTCACTTTTTTGTCATTGTGCTGAATAATAGCATCTTTTCTTGTTCACCAGTAGCCAGCTTGACATTAACTAGAGTAACCAGTTCCAGGGAATTCACTTGTCATTTGGGGATTTCTATGATGACCACTGTAAATGTTCACAGGGTAATGATACTTCAGGGAAGTGTCAGACCTAACACTTATGCCCAGAGCAAGTTGTGCATCTTTCAAAAAGCATCAGTTCATTAACATTTGTGCCATACATTTGTAGATTGTGTGTGAAACTCTGTTTTCATCTTACTTCTATATTGTCTTGAAAAGAGAGGTCTGATATACAGGTTTCATTTTTCCCTGAAGTAGCATACTTCTGAATTTTCTACAGGATAGCTAGAGGATTCACAGGAGTCTGAGTAGACAATTTCAGAGCTAAAGAAAAACTGCCTAGAACTCAAGCTTTGTAAATAGGTTAATTCAAGCAAGGAAGTTTTCTGAGACAGCTTTATTTTTGCTTGAGAATTTTAAATTCAGAGTGAAAATATGTCTAAGTTTTCTTTGTTTGTCCTCCACATTTTTTTACTTGGTTTCTAAACAACCAGCTCCCTTTTCAGATGTGTGAGTTGCTTTCCTGCATTTTGGTTATCAGAACTGAGAAGAGTGAGAGAGGTTTTCTGTGCTCAGTGGCTGGAGTTGATCAGCACTGTGTAATTGCTGGTGCTGCCTTCGGCAGCAACAACAGAAACAAGCCAGGTTAGCTGTTGTAGCTTCATTCTGTCAGCTCATATACAAGAAGAAAAAACCATGCAATTGACTGGGCTTATACATTAGCTTCAAGCCAGAATTCATACTCAAGGATCCTTCATGTGGAAGAGATATATGTGTAATCAGGTATAGGCTTCTCTCTTCAGCGTTTTATATGCAATTGTGTGTGCAAATACGATCTTTTTATCCATGTTTTACTCCTGATTCAGGTAGTCTCTGCCCAGTGGGCTCCGTGTGGGAACCTGGTTACCTCAATTCAAGTGGTGACTTCTTCAAAAATTAGTTACAGTTTTGTCTGATGATTTGACAATACAAAACCTATGCAAGTCTACAGATTCAGACCAGAGGTATTGCTGATGTCCTGTGATGTGATGCCATACAGGTGAGTCAGACAAGAATGTATTTGAGAAATTACTGGTAAATATTATAGGTAGCACCTACATGTGTTCAGGAATTTGTACCCGTTGAGTCTGCAAATGGTCTTGCAACTAGGTGAGTAAAACAAAAGAGTTTTTAAAATAAACACATACTGGCAAACATGCATAAGTGTTTCTTATCTGCCCCTTAGTGAAGACATGCTTTAGTTGACAATCCAAAAACACACACAGATTTGATGAGCAACATCATTTAAGTTTTACACATTATTAGAGTCAGAATAACAATCTCAATACTAGAAAGTATTGTGGTTCAAATAAAAATGTTATATGAAAGAGACTATAATTTGAGTTCTGTATTTTCTGGCTGCCTCTTTCTCTGCAAGTTATCTGGTCTTATAGGGGAGTTGGAGTTCTTGCTGGAGGCCTCCATACTGTATTGGAGGCTGCCTCACACATTGTCACTGTTGGTGCTGAAATTCCCTTTCCCTTTCCTGTCAACATTTAGGATATAAGAGGAGATACTCCCAGCATAGACACCACTACTACTTCGAGCCCAACAATTATGCCTAGGTCTGCTGCTTTGAAAAAAAAACCAAAACCAAACCAGTTTTAGGGACAGAAAGGGAAGGTTTCTCCAGTTTATTCTTTTAACAGCACTAGAGTAGAAAGAAACACAGCTCTGCCAAATGGGTTTAGAAAGCCAGAGGCTATACAGAACATAGCAGGTGATAGCAAAATACAGAATCAATCATTTTTTCTACTGCATTTAGTATTGAATTTCATACATTTATAATCATCATCTCTTCAGTACCATCATCTTGCCCAGTATTGATATCCTGGCAGGTATTATAAATTAAGCATAATAACCCCACTATTCAATGTCTACAGAAAGTACAAAATTGTTAAAAATGGACATATGATTTATGTGTTTTTTTTCTTTAGTGAGTTCATGGGATTAATTTTTTCTTATTTTCATTGTCACTTTATATGTTTGATACCTTTGTGTTACAGAACACACACTTTTATTTATTTCTAGGAAATTACATTAAAGATTTTGCTCAGTGTAAGCTAGTGCAAATAATGGAGAACAGAAACAAGTATTGTATATTATTTGTTCATTTCAGATCAAGTAGCATTTAATATGTGCTTGTGTTTACATAATAAATTCTACAACCTCAAATATTTATCTTGGTCTGAAAGAAAAAAACATGTTACTTTGCTACAAATTTTTAGGCTATTGCTACACAAGGCTTTTTCAAATGTTTTTCAACTAGATCAAATTTTCAGATACAATGCATCAATAAAAACACTTCACTATGAAATTTTTTAGAATATATATTGAATGATACCCCCATTTTCAGTGGTTTATCACTGAGAAAAAATATTTATTTAATTTAAAATTTACAATTACGTGCATTTTTGGCTTTATTTTATTGTGAAACATCTAATGGCATACGTTTATTGTAAAATGCACTTGCATGTGGCTTCAGGTAAAAGGATTATATAAAACATGTATGTGTGTGGACCTACTGCCCCCACCAGACTCTTATATGTTGAAACAAGATGGAACACCTTCAGGTATAGTACTGGAAATGTTAATCCCAAGACTTAAGTTAATAGAATATTTACTAGAGATGCCTTTCAAAAGATGAATAATTTGACACTGTTAACTTGTGCTCTTTCTAAACTGGTGTTTACATTTTTTTAATTTCATTTAAAATTACATTTTGTAATTTCACTGGAGTGAACTGTAGAATTGCATTCCGTGGTACTCACAGATGTCAGTAAAAGTCATGAAAGGTAAATGCCTCTAAATTACCTTCTGAGTCATGTCTTGTATACATTTTGTCTGTCCTTCAGCTGATTTTTTCATTTTGCTCTCCTTCTCAGTTAAGTGGAAGTATCTACTCTTAGGAATATTTCAGTCAAAGGCATAACCTTTATTCTTGTCTCTGTTTTTCCCTGTCTTTCAGACAGGCAACTGCAAGGCATAATTGTTAGAGAAGTAGAAATTTCAAATGCTCACACAGTTCATTAAATAGCTAACATTCTGTTCTTATACATGAAGAACAATCTTTTAAAAATAATTTAATTGTTTAAGGCAGATAAAATTTATTCAGCATAACAGCTGTATCATACAATTTTACAGACATTGTGAGACATAACAATACTACTGAAAGTAAATGAAACCCTGTGTTACAGACATATATTTTTTAAAAAAACAGGAATATAAGGGTTCCCATTAAATTCTGCTTATCTTGAAATGCAGAAGCTTAGCATAGGGACTAAGACATAGATCAGTAGGCCTGCTACACACTTAATATTCACTCCCTTCAGTGGACATTGCCATACATTTTTGACCTTTTATCTTTGACCCAAGATGTACAGTTGATGTTAAATGTTAAATGTTACAAATGTTAAGCTGCTAAGAAATCAAAAATGAGTATTAAAGCCTGCTTTGAAAAAAAAAATGAATATTGAACAGAGTTCTGTAATAATATTATGCCCATCCTGTTCAAAAAAAGTTGAAAACAAACATGGATTCCAATGTGCTATATACTTTACAACAGCCTCTTAGGTTTTAATGTATGCTTTTTGTGCCAAACTATCTGAAGGATGAAAATATGTACTGTCTTTCTACACCTAACCCATACTGCTCAGTACTCAGGAGCTCTTAGTGCACATCAGCAGTGACAAGAGTTATTGACTGAATATTCATGGGATTCCTTTCATTTTAATGCACTTTCTCATTCTGTGTCATTGTAATCTTTTCCCTTTCATAAGACTTTTTACAATGCAGAATCCCTTGACATATGTTATTCCTTCTTGGTTTTCAAACATATGTTGGGCAAAGTTGTAAGGCTCATAAAACAATAGTTCCTCCTGTCCTGAGCAATTGCCAGATTGCAGATTTCCTATTAATAAAATATTGCATTTTTAAGTACTGAAAAAATGCAAAACCAGCCTGACTATGGAAGAATCTCACAACAGACAGATAGCAAGTGTACAGCTCACTAAGATGTGGTTATAACAGAACAGTCACCTAAAATTATCATGCTTTTAGTGCTGCTTTCTGATTTAATCTGATTGCTATTCCAGAACAAGTGGAAACACTAGAACTCTGTGCACCTAAGAGGGGCTACCAACAACCTTAAGTATTAATAAGAAAAGCTGAAACACTGACCTCTATATTCCTAGGTGCTTCAGCGTGTAATTAGGGGTGAAATTTTGCAAACAGGATTCAGTTGCAAAACTGTCACTCACCTCATGGGTGCTGCGTTTGACCTAAGGCTACAATTTGTTCCTTCCCTTCTTTGTATATACCATCTATGGTAGAATATGAATATTTACAGTTTCCTTTTAATTTTCTTCATAATTAATCAGAAACTCTACCATCCTTACCCTGCCTTCACGTCTTCCCTCAGATGCTCCATGCTCTGATCATCAGAACATTGAGATGGTTGCTGTGAATCCCTGTCAGTGCCATGAGACACCGCAGACAGCAGAGTTGATATTGGCACACTCTTTTAAAGCAGTTTTCTATTTATAAACCACACATCAGCAGCTACTAAGCTCACTCAAAACCCATGTGAGCTTCAGGCAGAGACCTTTCCTTTTTACAAAGAGCGCTGTGCTCTGCTCTGAAAACTGATGGTGTCAAAAGCAAATGCAGAAATCATCCTGCATCTTCTGCCTGACATCAATATTCCTCACAACTAAATTCAGTTTTAGTTCCAATAGATTGCATTTTTCTATTGTCCCTCTTTGTTAGGTACAAGCACATAGCAATTATCTGGATTCCTATCTCTGTCCGTTTTACTGAAAGACGCAAGGATTTCTCTTTTTTTCCACCAGAATGGAAATGCAAATATTATTATTGAAAGCAACAAATGAAAACTTTGAGGATGAAAAATTAGTGTTATCCACTACCATTTCAGTGATTCCAAATATAGGATTGTGACCTTTCCAAATTACATCTTTTACATTATAATGCAAGGCTTTATCAAAAAGAAAATAATTTTAATTCTATTAATCTAAAATAAATATGTTCCTTCATATAATCAAAGGAAAAAGTGTATGTATTTTGCCCCTGCTGTATACATCAAAGTAAAAGTTTGGGGATAGACATCAAAGGTTGGGGATATCCTAAGCTTCATGAAACCTTTACATGTGTAGTGGTTTACACATATTCCTGTACTGTCTTACAACAGACCTGTTTCTGTATAGCTGCAGTAACTGGAATTACAGGGGCTTGGTTTTATTCATAGCTAGATTAAAAAATATATATATACATTCCCTGAATCAAAGTGAATTAAAAGAAAGTTACATGCAAGGGGAGAAGGTAGCTCAGATTTCTCATCAGCAGTCTAATCATGAGCGACCCACAGGCAACTCAAAAGCTGCCCACACAATTACTCATGGAGTCTGCTTAGAAACAGGCATCGCTGCCAGGAAAATCTTTGTTACCTTGAATCCAAGTTTAGTGATGGCCACCTATAATGGGAATTGGAGGGAGGAATGCAAAGTGCAAAGCACTGCATTAAACTGACACTATATATCACTGTTGGGCAGGCTGTACATTTTTATGTGATGCATTTTACAGACATAGATAAATACGTGCCACTAAGGTAAGTATGAGCAACAGGGTAATTCTCTTTTCAGCTGTGCCAGTCTCACTGAAGTTAGCAGAGCTGCCTCAGTATGAGAGACAAAACTTTTTGAATGTGCTGGGTGAGAGAGTGGTACTTTCTCTCTCATACCATGCTACCGGCACATTAAACACTGTGAACTTCCAAGTAATGAAAAGCTGTGAGATCAAAGCACAACTGCTTCTGTAGCCACCTTGGCTAAAACCTGATCACGGTTTAAGTGACTTCAAAAGCATTAGGTGAGGGATGACTTTAGCATTTGAACTTAACCTACAGTGATACTTCAGCAACATATAAAGGAGGTTTTTCTGCTGTCTATTGTTCTGCTAGGGACAGATATAATCAGTGCTCAACCACTAGAAGGGAAGTATCTATTAGTATTTCTTCACAAAATACTCTTTTCACCAGAAAAAATCTATGTTGGGGTGCACATAAGGTAGGATTCAAGTAATTTTCAAAATCGTATAAAGTTCTCTCAATGATTTCAACAAAAAAAAGTTTGAATGTTTTGACAGTTTAGTTGTTGGTTTTTAATGAAGTAAATACAAAGCAACAACAATATGAACAGCATAAAAAAGGATTAAAAATAATACAAAATAAATGAAATCTTTTCAGCCTAACAAAATATGCCTCTGTACCTGAAATAAACTTTTGCTTCCAGTTATTTCCCTAAGAAAAATGCCACATTAACTAACTCTGGCAGCACTGTTTTATGATGAAATGAAATTCTTCTTTCCACTTATTTGACAGCTGATCTGAAATAATTTATTCACTTATTCATTTGCACAGAGACAGAATGATGCTTTTGAATAGACTATTTTAATATATTTTAATAGTGCATTGTTATGTATCCACATGTGATGTTTTAAAGTTTCCGTATTCAGCGTGAACACTGACTGATATTGATGTACAATATATTACATATTAAAAACACAATATTCCAGCTTGGCAGGAAAATCCAAAAGAAAAGAAAGAAGAAACAGGCTGATTAAATGAATGAACTGGAAGATGGCCTCTTCTCATCACATCATTTTTCCAGCTTTTTGCTATCTAATTATTTCCTTCAAGTGACAGGCAGATATTTTTTTCATTATTTATTCCACCACAAGAAAACTTTTAAAAAACAGCAGTTTATATATGGCAAATCAGTACCAATAGAATCTTTTTTTAATTAAACTGAAAAATGTGGGATGTTTATGTATTGCTGTTTATTATACTAATTGAGTTTCATGTAATTTAAACAGTTTTCTACTAATAAGTTCAATTATTACTGAAGATACTCAGGATTATGTCTCTGAAGAATCTGTGGAGTCACCTTTTTTACTATTCTGGCATAATACTGAAGGATGTTACTTTTAGAGTTATGCACTTTTTGTTGCACATTACAACATCAGTGCTTTTTAATAATTAAGGATTTTATAAAAGCTGAGATCCTTAACTAGAGCGATTTGCAAACTCTGAGAATTTCCTCTAAAATTAACTTTTACCTTCCCATTGCAAAACATCTCTTGATGATTTCTCAGCAGTCTGGGGAAAGTGAAGAGATCCCAGCTGATTGGAGGCTGGCAAATGTCCTGATTGTCAAGAAGGGCAAGAAGAAGGATCCTGGTAGGTACAGGCCTCTCAGTCTCACTTCAGTGCCTGGCAAAGTTATGGAGAAGATTATCCTGAGAGATGTTGAAAAACACCTGAAAGACAGCATAGTCATTGGTCACAGCCAGCATGTCTTTATGAGAGGAAGGTCCTGCTTACCAAAACTAATTTCCTTTTATGACAATGTAACTCACCTGATTCATCAAGGGAAGCCAGTTGATGTAATCTTTTCGGATTTCAGTAAAGCTTTTAATACTGTCTCTCACAGGATCCTGATGGATAAAATATTCAGCTCACAGCTGGATAAACACATCACACAAAGTGTGAGCAACTGGCTCACAGGTTGGGCACAAAGGGTTGTAGTGAATGGGGTGACATCAGACTGGTGATCTGTATCCTGTAGGGCTCCATCCTCAGCCCTGTGCTCTTCCATATCTTCATAAATTACTTGGACGCTGGACTGGAAGGGATTATAAACAGCTTCTCAGATGATACAAAACTGGCAGGAGCTTCTGACTCCCTTGGGGGCAGGGAGGCCCTGCAGAGAGACCTGGACAAATCAGAGGGCTGGGCAATCACCACCCATATGAAGTCCAGCAAGTGCAAGTGCCAGATTCTGCACCTGAATGGGGCAACTCTTGATGTACAGACACACTGGGGAGTGAGAGGTTGGAGAGCAGTGTTGCAGAAAGAGATCTGGGGGTCCTAGTCATGGCAAGTTGAACATGAGCTGGCTGTGCCCTGGCAGCCAGGAGGGCCAACCCTGTCCTGGGGGACATCAGGCACAGCATCACCAGCTGGGCAAGAGAGGGGATTGTCCTGTTCTGCTCTGTACTGCGGTGGCCTCACCTTGAACACAACTTCTTTGTGAGGGAAAAAGGAGGGGCAGGCACTGATCTCTTCTCTGTGGTGAGCAGTGACAGGACCTGGGGGAATGACCTGAAGTTGTGTCAGGGGACGTTTAGGTTGCGTATCAGGAAAAGGTTCCTCATCCAGAGGGATGGTTGGGTGCTGGAACAGCTCCCCAGGGAAGTGGTCATAGCACCAGCCTGACAGAGTTCAAGAAGTGTTTGGACAATGCTCTCGGGCACATAGTGTGACTCTTGGCAACGGTGCTGTGTAGGATCACAAGTTGGAATGGATGATCCTTGAAGGTCCCTTCCAATCCTTGTGTGATTCTTGTAGGAGTTGCTCTTTCT
>VZTZ01023276.1:0-14751 GCA_013400955.1 Drymodes brunneopygia
GTTTGTTTGTTTTTTGAGCCAGGGCAATAGTGCATTGTGCTGGCTGGTTTTGCCTGTGTGTTGCAAAGGCCCAGCTGTTCAGAACAATTAAAAAATTGCAACTCACCTTTGTTCCTTTCCCGTTGTGATTCCTGGAAAAGGGGTAGAACGCTCCCAGCTGCATCCAGCGGAGGCACATCTCGTACTCAGCTTCTTGGAAGAAGCCACAGATATCAGCTCCTGTCTGAAATGTTCACAAGAACCCAAATGGAAACCTGTACTATCGTGTCCAGCATCAGGGTAATTAAATATAAGTTAATAGCTCATTAGCTTACATAAGATATTCCGAAGAGGCTGAAGTCCAGCATGCCTGAAAAGGGAAATAAATCAGAGTTACCGGCTGGGTTTTTTGATATTATGGTTACATAGACAATGTTTATTGTACTAATGAATCAGAAGAGAAAAATCCCAATAAAAGCCCCACAGTTTCTCTAATGTGTTTTCCTACTAAGGAAAGAGATGGGATGTGGGTGGGCAGGAGCAAAGAAAAAAAAAAAGAGTGGCAGAACACAGGGCATGGAGAGGTCTGGTCCCAAGGGAATTACAAGAGTTCCCAACACCTGGAGCAGAAGGAAAGAAGTTAAAAAAAAGGAATTGATCACAAATCTGGTTGGGGAACTAAAATGCCTTTTCATCTAAAATCCCAGGAATACAAAAAGGAAGGAGGTGCAGGAGAAGCAAGGCCAGGTTGGATAAAGCTTGGAGCAGCCTGGTCTGCGGGAGGTGTCTCCATGGCAGAGGTGGGGCTGGATGGGCTTTGAGGTCCCTCCCAACCCAAACCATCCCATGATTCCGCGATCCCCCGAGTGCCAACCCTTCTCCTGCCACCTACCAACCACAGATTTGCCCAGCTGGTCCCAGGCTGCCGTGTTGTCCCCCAGCCAGTGCCCCGACCATCTCCCGCTGCCGGGGTAGGTGGAGCGCGTGATGACGATGCCGCGCTCCTTGGTGACGCTCTGCAGAGCCCTGCATGAAAACAGACACAAAAACCAGTTACAGGAGGGGTATTGCACGGGGATTTATTGCTCAAGAGCCTCTGAAACTAAATATGTGGGTTTATGTTGTCATAGTGAGGGGCTGCGTGTTGCCCTGCTTTTTGCAGGGTTCCATGTTTGTAATTTTGTAGCAGAAGTTCCCATGCATTTTCTATAAACACAGTCCTTGTTTTCCTAACTGGCCAAAATTGTTTTGAACTTTTAGATTGTTTTTCATTCCTTTCCCCTGGGGCGGAGAAAGATGATTGACCATGTCTTTATCCTGTGAACTTATAGAGGTGGTAACCTCATTGTCCAATCCACGATTGTCTTAAGAAAGATATAAAAATGAGAGAATAAAGAATGGCAGCCCTCTTTCTTTTGGGCAGTCCTGCCTATGGTTCAGCTGCTGCTCTGGAGCCTGCATGTTTCTTCTGTTGCCAGCAGTGCAACAGGTGCATTTTATACATCCAATTAATTTGTGTTTTTTATGGGAATTCAGTGTGATCCACACACACAATCCCAGCAATGTTGGCCATCCTGCAGCTACAAAGAGAACTGGCAAACAAAGAGGGATTAAAAATACATTTTTTCAGCTCAGGCTCACTGCTATGTGTGCAAAACTTCTCTAAGGGCTCCACAATGTGTTCCAGGGCACGTCATTCCTTTCTTAAAGTACCCAAAAAATTGCAGCAACAGCTGGAAATAATTCAGCAAAAATCAAAGCAAAAGGCTCACAAGAGTGCAGAGACAGCGGGAATATTGGACCTCTCAGGATAAGTTTAGTTGACTAAAAGGTACTGGAATAATAAAAAAAAAAAGAAGAGTCAGGGATTTATAGTCCTTTCAGAAAGAGCAAGGCGACAGGATGTCAATATGAATATTAGTCAGAAAATCGCCCTGATTAAATCCCAGTGGTCTCCAACGTGAGCTTCACCTTAATTACCTAAACTGCTCCTTCAATAAGGCACTGTTTGCTTATTTTTCCATAGGATTTGCAGCTTTAGTGACACCATAATTACAGCAAAAACACACAAGTCACTTCAATTACCACAGCAATTAAACCAGACTAATGTGCCGCAATTATTTCCTCCAAGACGAACGGTAACTTTTCCAGGATGCTTTATTTTTTTTGTGAGATGCCATCCAACATTTCCAGCCCCTG
Organism: Drymodes brunneopygia; assembly: GCA_013400955.1. Lineage (NCBI taxonomy): Eukaryota > Metazoa > Chordata > Aves > Passeriformes > Petroicidae > Drymodes > Drymodes brunneopygia. The sequence goes on from VZTZ01023276.1 coordinate 2,179, forward strand.
CTTGCCTTCCCTGTGCCTATAAAGCTTTGGAAGGGGCAGTTACAATTTCAGAAGTGAGGACAGTGAATGTCACGTGTGGAGCTGCTCAGGGATGAGCAGGACCTGAGTGTTCTGTGGCTGGAGGCTCAGGCCTGCAGCTCCACAGCTCTACCCATGAAAAACAATTATTCAGGTCACAAAGGCTGGATTTACCTCCAAACAGCTCCTGTTAATAATAGTAAGGGATCTGGCTATGCAAAAACCTCATTACAAGAAAACAGCACCAAGGCAAAATCCCAAAGTTTGTGTGTCGGAGGGATGGAGAACTGAAATGATGCCAGGTTACATAAAATATTGATGCTCACTTTTCAGACCGTCTTTTGTGTGCAAATAATCTTTCTGTTTGGATGGTTTAGTATCAAAATAAATTATTGCATTCCTTCAGTTCCACAAGCACCCCTTCAGTTACTGCCAAAGAATAAATTCGGGGCTGAAATATATGTATATATATTTTGTAGATAACATTTTCTGTAGATTTCCAGCGTGAGAATATCTGTGTGAGCTGTGAGATTTATTGCAGTGATTTCTGCTGGCAGTGCCTCGCGAAAGAGAGGGGAATATTTCAGCTCATACTTAAGACACAGGAACGATGGCAATGTTCCTTTTCCTATCAAATCCCTGCCTACTCCACTGGGTTTGCACAGCGAGGTTTTGGCAGCAGGGGTGGCTCCAGGGAGAAACTTCCTGAAGCTTCCTCATTTTTGATAGAGCTGAGAGGGACCTGCCCCTGGCTGAGCCCATCAGCAGCACTGAGTGACTTTGGGATAAGAGGAATAAAAAAGGGAAAATGTAGCTGCCAACAGCAGCTGGTGATGAAGAGAGGGGTGAGGATTTGTGGGAGCAGCCGCCCTGCAGATCCCCAGGGCAGTGCAGGAGGATCAGGAGGAGCTCCAGGCTCTGGAGCCCAGGGAGCTGCATGGGGGAGCAGAGATCCACCTGTAGCCCCTGGAGAATCCCACACCAGAGCAGGAGGGTGTTCAAAGGAACTGTGATCCCTTGGGATGCCTGTGCTGGAGCTGTGGAGCCCTGGAGAGGGGAGGAGGGGAAGAGAGGGGGGAGGAAAGAGCAGCAGAGACACCGTGGGATGGACTGACCCCAGCCCCTGTTCCGTGTTCTCTCTGCTGCGGAGCAGGTAGGGAATAGGGAATGAGTTAGAAAAGAAGTCTCAGGGGAATTAAGATTTGGTTTTAATTGTCATTATCCTCTCTGATTTGATTGAATGTAAATTAAACTGGTTTCCACACTGAGTTGTTTTGCCCGTGACAGGAATTGGTGAGTGACTTCTCCCTGTCCTTGTCTCCAGCCAGGAATCTTTTTTGTACTTTCTCTCCTCTTCCCAGCTGAGGAGGGCAGAGCTGGAGGGACTTTGGTGGGCACCTGGAGCTCGGCCAGAGCCCAACCCACCACATTTGGTGATGCCAAAATCCCACCAGATTGGGCTGCCAGGGATCAGACATTCCCTCCTGTCCTGTCAGCGATTTCGCCCCTGCTTTGACTGGCAGGGCTGCTCTGGCACGCTGCCAGTGGAGCATCCTCTCCCAAAATCCAAACAACCCTGATGTTTTCTCTCTTTATGGTAATATCAAAGTTACCAAGGGCTTTAAGGTCGTTAAGACGTGTACAGAAAATCTGCTCCTTGCTCAGGCGTTGAATTGCAAATGAACGAGCCCAGCTCTGTTATCAGCAGATCGGGCGTTATCTAAAGCAGGCTGGGGACAATCAGAGGGACAGATAATGGCGTTTGCCTTGGAACTGGCAGAAGAAATGCTTCAAAGTAAAGCTTTGCGCTCACACTTTGCATTTTAAAAGTCACCGTTCCCCCTTTTCACTTCATTTTGAACAGAGAACATAATCGAGCCCTTCTGAAATTCACACGATTGAAAAACTCTCTTCATTTTCCCTCACTGGATGTGAAGTGTGAGGAAAACCAGAATCAGCCTGGAGTAAAGCAGGCAGACCCAGCAATACCCAGGAACAGTAAATTTCCTTCACAATAAGTGATGTTTTAATTACAGTAATTATGTGCAGAAGGGATTTTTTGCAGTGGAACCCATGGAAGGACATCTCCAGCTCAGCCCTGCACTGACCCCCCCTCATCTCCTGCAGCTCTGCTCCCACCACCCTTCCTGCACCTCAGGGGAGATCCCTGACTGCATAAACCCCAGCCCTTGGAGCACCCAACTCCTCTCGGAGCTGGATTGAAAAACCAAATTGATCAGAGTGAGGAAAGAAATTGCTCCCACCACCCTTCCTGCACCTCAGGGGAGATCCCTGACTGGATAAACCCCAGCCCTTGGAGCACCCAACTCCTCTTGGAGCTGGATTGAAAAACCAAACTGATCAGAGTGAGGAGAGAGATTGCTCCCACCACCCTTCCTGATCCCTGACTGGGTAAACTCCATCCCTTGGAGCACCCAACTCCTCTCGGAGCTGGATTGAAAAACCAAATTGATCAGAGTGAGGAGAGAGATTGCTCCCACCACCCTTCCTGATCCCTGACTGGGTAAACTCCATCCCTTGGAGCACCCAACTCCTCTCGGAGCTGGATTGAAAAGCCCAATTGATCAGAGTGAAGAGAGAGATCGCTCAGGCATCTTAAATTAAACAAAATTTTTGGCTGTAGGAAGGTGGATGTGGAATGTGCATTTGGAATTTGTTTTGGAGGCAGCAGGGGACGTGCACAGCACTTACTCCAGGGTGGGTTTGGTTTGGGACCATCCATAAAGGTTGTGGACGTCGTAGTGTCTGACTGGGGTCCCGTCTGCCAGGTGCTGCTGGGCTTCCATGCACGGACTTTTGAAGGATAATCCTAATTCCTTGGATCCCAACTCTGGTGGAAAGGGAGGAAAATATATTTGTTATTAATAATATGCATGTATTCATCATTGGAGTTACTTTTTCTAAATTTTCATCATCTGTTAGGCATTCAGTCTCTTTGTACTGTCACTTGTTTATTTATAATGATATCAATAACATTCCCAAAATGGAATATTTCCAATATTCCTCTGTAGGTATCTGGGTCTGTGAATGTTTTCACGGTTCAATTACAGATTCTCTTAATACAGAGGCTCAAAAAAACAAAAAGATTTGAAATATTTTCTGATATATTCTGTTTAAACACTGTCACACCATCCATATGAACAGAAAAATGGGTGTGGTGGGGGTGTGATCTGTGCCTGAGTATTAATTTCCTGGAGATTCCTGAGAAACCACTCACGAGACCTGAACACAACAGCAAGCAGGGAGAGTATGCTAATAAACCATTAATAAATAATTCCTAATTAGTACTACTTTACACCAGTACTTCAGGAAAGCCGAGCTAAGAATGCGAAGCATTTCAAGCATTTGGCTGCTCACATGAATGGTAATGAGAGGAGACACGGATATTTTCTAAATTTTTAATTAATTGCATTATTCATCTGAGAAAACTGCAAAACAGAGAGCTCAATGCTCTGCCGTGCCTCGAGCAAAGCACTGAGACACAAAACAGGGATCAAAATCCACATGCAGCGAGGAGCTGGAAAGAACTTTGTTTTAACAGAGTGCTGCACACCAAGTCCTGCTCCTGCTGAAATAGCTGGGCTTGCAGAGTGCCCATAATCCCAGGAATAAAGGGCCACGCTCAGTGAGGAGCTGTGGGTTTATAAGCCCATCTTTATTTAGGCTTTCACGCCCCATATACCTGATAAGAATTCATGTAGGAACCAGAATAACCTGAGACTGTTTTAAGGAGGGGTCAGACTTACGAGGCATGTAGGGGGGATTATTTAGGAGGTCGTTCCTACAGCCGTCCACGGCGCCGTTCAGAAAAGATGCCGGTTCATTCATGTCCTAAAAACACAGAGCAAAACCCTGTTGTTTGCCACAGAGCACCAAAAATTCTGAATTTCACACAGGCAGCCTTGCAGGGCTCCTCAGGAGCCCCTGCAGTCTCAGTTGGACGTCTCATGATCCATAAAGGGGCAGACAAAAAGGCAGGAAAGGGACTTTCCATGGAGTGGCAGAGAAAGGGAGAATGGCCTTGAGCTGAAAGAGGGAAAGATTAGATGGGATATTGGGAAGGAATTGTTCCCTGAGAGCGTAGGGAGGCTCTGAAATGTGTTCCCAGAGAAGCTGTGGCTGCCCCTGGATCCCTGGAATGTCCAAGGCCAGGTTGGACAGGGCTTGGAGCAGCCTGGGACAGTGGGAGGTGTCCCTGCCCATGGCTGGGGTGGGAATAGAAGATTTTTAAGTGCTCTTCCAATCCAAAATATTCTGTAATTCAGCGATTCTTTGTTCCAAGGGAACAACCTCCAAGATCATCGAGTCCAACATTTCCTCAACGAGAACTTAACATGGGATACTTCTGCCAGAGCAGTGCAGATACCGGGAACCACTGGGGATTGGGGCCCTCTCCACCAGAATCTGGCAGAGGAGAGCAATCCAGAAATCAGGTGGATTTCCACACTTACAATCCACAGGCCATCGAACTTGAGGCTTTTTGCGGCATCAGGGTTGTTGTAGACCTCCAGGATTTCCCTCTTCCACCACTCCACCGTGGAATTGCGGAAGAAGTCTGGGAAAGCAGCGTGTGCTGCATAGAGCTGTAAAAACAGGAGGAAAACAAGGCAGATAAGGAGACTGAGGGTATCCCATAGCTAAAATTCTGGAATTAAAAAAAATAAAAATTAAACAATACAAATAATTGCTTGTTCACTGATTTTTGTTTGGCTGTTAGGAAGGTTTAGATGGTTTCTGCAACTTATTCCTCCCATGAGATTTATCAATGACTTTGCTGCTGTTTTAATTGATTAATGTCTGTATTTAAGTCCAGAACCAAACCATGTCAGTATTTACCTCTACTTGCATTTCAAAAGACAGCGACTCGTTGATTTGGACATTGGGAAGAAACGACCAGACCTAATAGGACAAAGAATTTTTCAAATAATCAAACCACACCGAATACAAACTGAGCATCAACAATACACAGGTTAAAATATCCTTCCCTGGACAGTACCTTGGAAAATAGAATTTCATTGCTGTCAGGCCGTTTTATGAAGACATCATCGGTCACACCTCTGGTGAAGGCAGGATAATTGGTTTCATTCCCAGAAATGGCTGGATCCTACAATTAAAAACACTTTTACCCTTATGCTCTAAACTCAAGTTGAATATATTCACCATTTCGTGATGCTGCATTGGAATTTAAAAGCAATATTCCAAACTGACCAGGATAATGATAAATCTCATTCCTTCTTCTTTGATTTTGTTGATCAGAGCTGGTAATCCTGCAAAGTGTGGGCTAAGGGTGAAGTCTATTTGCCTCTCCATGTAGTCAATATCCGAATATTGGACATCCTGGAGTTAAAAAAAAAAAGCCAACCAATTAATTTTAAATTATTTCCTCCCCTTTTTTGCCAAATATTGAAAATCGGCCAAAATAAGTAAAATAGGGAACTTTTGATGTGTAAAACTGGAAGCAGTGGTAACTTCAGGCTGAAGTTGTTAAATGAATATTACACAATCTATCAGCAAGTCCAAAACAAAATAAACCTTTCACTGCTGCATCTAAACTGAGGGTAGGAATTGTTAAATGATAGAGAAAAACTGGATTTGTCCATATCTACGTACACAGAAACCGAACATATTTATCTGTGTCTATGAGGAAAGAGTGGAAATAGCTGTATTTCTGTATTGAAACATTGATATTATTATATTTAAAATGAAGTCACATTCCATTTATAGCATAATTTTGTTAGATGTAGGTGCTATTCCAACTATCCCAACAGCAACTTGGGCCAGATCACAGCTGATGTGTGACACAGAGCATTATGGCAAGGGAATCATGCTGTTTCATTCTTTTCCCTGCTCGTTTTTCATTCTTTTCCCTTCTTGTTTTTCTTCCTGATCACTGCTCCTTCCTGTCACTCTTCGGTGTGGATGATATAGAAAATTGACCAACTTTTAACACAGCCCAGAGCGTGCGGAATGAAACCTGCTCTTCTCTGCCTCAGTGGGGGTTTTTTGTTGGTTTCTGATTTAGTGTTTCAATGGATTTAATCAATGCTGTGAAGCCAAAAGCTCAAATATTATTTGCTCCCAACGTACGTAGGGGATCTGAGCTGCCTTCATGTCCTCCACCACCCGGGCAATTTCCGAGTCGTTGGCGTATCCGTAGCGGCACAGCTGGAACCCCAAGGACCAGTAGGCTGGCATGACCGGGCGCCCAATCAGCTGGAAATGGGAAAAGATGCTCGTGGTGAGGAGAGGAAGAGCAACCAACCCAACCCAGCAAAGCCCAGCTTTAGTCAGGCTCCTACCTCGGTGTATTCCTGAACCACGAGCTCGGGCGTCGGGCCCAAGACCATGTAGAAGTCGAGGATTCCTCCGGTGGTGCGGTAGGTCAGGGCAGGGGTGGGCTGGAAAGTCACGTCTGGAAGGGGAGGGAAGGAAGTGAGAAGAGGATGCCTGGGTTTGCCACCAGTGCAAAACACTGGCTGTGAAAATGGAACACACGGAGGAGGGTGGAGAGAGACAATTGACAGAGGTGTGGAGGGACTGGAAAACAGGGAATGGCTTCAAAGTGACAGAGAGGAGGTTTAGATGGGATTTTGGGAAGGAATCCTTCCCTGTGAGGGGGGTGAGGCCCTGAGGTTGCCCAGAGGAGCTGTGGCCACCCCTGGATCCTTGGAAGTGCCCAAGGCCAGGTTGGATGGGGCTTGGAGCACCCTGGGACAGTGGAAGGTGTCCCTGCAGGGAGGTGGAATAGGATGAGCTTTAATGCCCCTTCCAACCCAGACCATTTCATGATTTTATGAACTGAAGTGAAGGTTTTCCTACCCATTGCATTGCTGTTAAGCAGGAGGACTCCGTGGGCATTGCCATCTTCCTCAAGAGCCATATAAAATGGATGATAGCCGTAGGAGTTCAACTTGTACTGCAAATAAAATAAAATGCATTTTACTGGGGAAACATTGCAAGCCTTTGCTCAGTAGCATTTAGAAATAAATTAAATAAAAGACGAGACAAGTGCCAAACGTAGCAAATAAACTTTAGATTTATACACCTAAACCCTACCTAACCACAAGACAGACCTGCAGAAGGTCACTTGGAACTTCACAATTTGTCAGTCTTGTCCAAATTGCTCAGGCAGGAAGGAAAGCAAAGGTATTGCTGCACTTAAGTTTCACTAATGAGAAGGTGCTTCCTCAGGACAGAACCTTCCCTGCTTTGCAAACAGAACCAGGTGTCTACGTGCTCAGGAGATGCTGGTGACATTATATTTAATTTTCTCAAAATGTATTCAAGCTGAACTGGAAGTCAGAGCTCTAATTAGCTGCCGCTGTTTCATTGGCCATTCCCTGACGATTGGAAATTTGTTATCTTGTAGGAAATCAGACAAATAAACAGAGAGAAGATTTCTGCTTTACCTCTCTAAGTACCAAATTAATCCCCGAGCACTAGGAATTGTTCAGACTCATGTCTAATTTTCAAAACAATGAGCGGAGTAGAGTAAAAAAGAGGAGGAACGTGCTGTTACTCCTGAGCCATTTGTCACCTTCCAGCATCTGACTGAGAGCCTGAGCTCCTCACATTGTTCTTGCAGGTCACAAATAATGGGTTTACAGAAGACCTTTGCCATGGAGACACCATCTGAATTACAAATTATAATAAATACGGTCAGAGCCGCTGCCCAGTACCAGTATTTTATCAGATACCCAGTGGATTTTAAAGTCCTGCTGAACATTTCTGCACTCATTGGTCCAAAAATAAAAATCACATTTTCATCTTCTCTGCCTACTTACGCCTGGGGGCTGGTCCCTGGTGAACATTCCCCAGGTGTGCCAGCTCATGTTGTGGCGGAACGTGGGGTGCTCCGCCTCTCCAAACCCGTAGATGTACTGGGATGCCAGGCGGGTGGAAATCTGAATGAACATGTCACTGAAGGTGAAGGTGGGCAGCCCTGAATCCCAGCTGGAGAGGGGAAGAGGAAAGGGAAAACAAGATTAGAGCGTCCTCAAGTGCTGTGTGTCCAGCAGGCACTTGCTTTTAGGCCACTCTTTTTCTCTGGAAATCTCAGTGTGTTGCTCTGATTTTTCTAGAGTGCTGTGTTTATAGTTGGTAGCAAAGGCTCTCACAGATTTTGTGTAAACAATCCATGTTTCTATAACCAGCCAAGGATTGTTTTGTACTTTGGATGTTGTTTTTCATTCTTCTTTCTGGGCTGGAGAATGTGATGGGCTGTGTTTCTCACCTATGGAATTTCAGAGGTGGTGACCTCTTTGTCCAATCCATAACTGTCTGTAAAAAAGTATAAATATAAAAATAAAGAGAGGCTGAGTCTCTTTTTGCTCTCTGCCCAGCCTTGGTAGCTGACCTCCTGAGTTGCCTGATTGTTTCGTGTCCAACAGAGCAACATCAGTGTTCAGTAAAAGTGGGCTAAAAGTGTTGTGGTTATCAAGCAATCTTAAAGCACGTGAAGTTCTCACATCTGAGATTTGCAGAAGAGTTCAGGGACACAAAGTCCTCTGTGTGTCAGAGAGGAATTACACACAGGCATCGTGCACTGCAAGTTGTGTTGTATTTTGGCAGTTCAGTGAGAAAATGCATTTCAGGACCTTACAATCCTATTTTCCTCCCAGACAGAGCACTGGAGCCACATGGAACAGAGTAAATAAAGTGCTTTTTGCAGTCCACTGAACTTTCTGTGCAGATCACACTGAGATTGCATTCATAGGTCACATTTATTATAAATCTGCATCTTTCCAGTTAGAAACCAAACTGCAGCCTGGTGGGCTCTGCCAGACAATTTCATTGTTCCAGGAGCTCCAATTGCAGGTTGAATTATTATTCTGGTTGGCAAAAGGGAACATGACTTGCAATTAAGTTTTGAGTACTTTAAGAAATTAAACAAACTGGTTTTTTTGAATAAAAAATGTTAACACAGTCAACTGTTCTCCAATTCTGACTTAATCAAGGAAAAATGAAGCTCATGCCAGCCTCATCTGCTGTGTTACCAAAACCCATCTCAACTTAGTTGGGACACTACTTCCTTCTATTTTTTTTTTCCCCAAAACTGCCCCAAGTGGCCAATCCTCAACGAGCACTGCTGTGGTCACCTAAGGAATATTTTAGGAAGGGTAGAAAACCATCGTGCCTCGAGGAATTTGGGAGGAGCACAAAGAGCAGCCCTCAGAGCTGCTGGTGTCCCCCACTCCAATGTGCACAGAGAGGAGGTTTGGGCTTGGAAAAAAGCTCCCAAAAAAGTGCGAAATAAAACAACAAAAGGTGACAGTGGCTCACATGACTGTGCCCGTGCTTTTGCGGCGGATCTGGATCCCGAAGGGTTTGATCTGGAGCGCCACCTCGTAGAGCCGGTCCTGGCTGGAGCTCGTGGGGGAGCTGGGCAGGTTCAGGGGCACTGGCACCTCGTATCGAGGGTTTTGGTAGTCAGAGATCTGGGAAGCAAAAATCACTTTGTTTCGACAAGTTGGTTGTTTGAAACCTGAAACTGATACCAGTTTAAAAACACTTGCTGTGAGGAGTATTTTCTTTCAAATGCGTATTCTTGAACCAGTTCTTTCACAGGATTTTGTTGGGGGGAAAAGATACCCCAGCCAGTGAAACTTAAAGATTTATTTTGGATCAGGAATGGCTCATCTAATTATCTACATGAACCTAAAGTATAAACTTATATTTAAAATATAGGTATATACTTCGCAATTGTGATAAATAATTTTCTGGTTCATCTTTTACTCAACCTTTAGAGATCCTTTTTAATATTTTGTGTATTCTGAAAGTTGAAAGATGTTCATTTTTGATTAGTTTTTTCTAGTTAGTGTGATCACTTGGCTCACAGCTCAAAATTATTAAACACATGGCAATAAATTACTGTTAAACGGAAAATTTTAGAATAGAAGTGCAATGATGGATGTAAAAATAAANTATTAGCATGGAATCCTGTCGTACTGTCGGACACGAAAGAAACACGCAGATTTCTCAGCAGCAGGTTAGGACCACTCAGGCAGGACCAGAAAAAGGGCCTTGCCTTTCTTTATTCTCTTATTTTTATATCTTTCTTAAGATAATTGGATTGGTCAATGAGGTTACCGCCTCTACAATTCCACAGGATAAAGACATGGTCAATCATCTTTCTCTGCCTTAGGAGAAAGGAATGAAAAACAATTTAGAAGTTTAAAACAATCTTGGCCGGTTACAAAAACATGGACTGTGTTTATAGAAAATGCATGAGAAATTCTACTACAGAAGTAAAAACATAGAACACTGCAAAAAGCAGGGTGACAGAATCCTGTTTTTATCAGATCTGTGTCACGCGTAGAATTTGGGGGGGAAATTAATGGAATCCTGAATAAAGAAATAACAGAGAATAATCTCCACACTGATTCAGGTGTAAGGAAGACTTCAAGTAAAAAAAGGTGTAAATAAAGGCTGTGCAAACAGTTCAGTCAGGAAACTGAATCCTCGTGCAATGGAGATGGATTTAATTTCCCCATCTCCGTGATCTTCAGATCAATCCCTCAACATGGATTAATCTTGGCTTGTGGGAATTCCTAAAGCTGCCTCCCTTTTAATCCCATTGCTCTCCGGCCGCCTCCAGGGGGATGTGCCCAAAACCCATTTCATACTCAGGTTAAATGAGAGCAGATCTTTCCACTGGCTTTATTCACACAAATTATCCTTAATATACCCAGTGAAAATTGCATCCTACTCATCTGAGATCTCCTGACATTTCCAAATGTCCAGAATTTCAACAAATTCTTTTAACAGTGCAACAAAAGCAGAGCTGCTCATCAACCGCTTCGGCTGCCGCTGGTGCAGGAGCAGCCAGCACAGAATTTTGGATTTCATTCCTATGGGAAAGGCCCAAAATGGACATTTTAGATTCAGAAGAACATGGAATAGTTTAGTTGGAGGCACCCTCTGAAATTCAACCCTGCCCCACAGGTTTATTAATAATTAATAATATTAATAAATAAAACCATGCATTCATGTCAGGGATTAGGATTTGGAAATGGGTCCTTGATATGGATATGAACAATTTAGTTCACAAATGAATCAAGATTTCTGTGGAATTCAAGGATTTCCTCTCAAACTGAGATCCAGAGGAGTTTGGTTGGATTTAAAACGTCCCTCAGTGAAGGTGACACAAAAGGGCTGGGCCTTGCAGGCCATGGAGCCACTGAGGCAGAAGGGGCAGCTGAAGATGCAATTCTACCTTTTCATAACTCTAACTTCACTTCTATCCATCTTTTAAAAAGTACAACAGTTTTCCTCNACGTGTGAAATAAAATAGCAGAAGGTGACAGTGGCTCACATGACCGTGCCCGTGCTTTTGCGGCGGATCTGGATCCCGAAGGGTTTGATCTGGAGCGCCACCTCGTAGAGCCGGTCCTGGCTGGAGCTCGTGGGGGAGCTGGGCAGGTTCAGGGGCACTGGCACCTCGTATCGAGGGTTTTGGTAGTCAGAGATCTGGGAAGCAAAAATCACTTTGTTTCGACAAGTTGGTTGTTTGAAACCTGAAACTGATACCAGTTTAAAAACACTTGCTGTGAGGAGTATTTTCTTTCAAATGCATATTCTTGAACCAGTTCTTTCACAGGATTTTGTTGGGGGGAAAAGATACCCCAGCCAGTGAAACTTAAAGATTTATTTTGGATCAGGAATGGCTCATCTAATTATCTACATGAACCTAAAGTATAAACTTATATTTAAAATATAGGTATATACTTCGCAATTGTGATAAATAATTTTCTGGTTCATCTTTTACTCAACCTTTAGAGATCCTTTTTAATGTTTTGTGTATTCTGAAAGTTGAAAGATGTTCATTTTTGATTAGTTTTTTCTAGTTAGTGTGATCACTTGGCTCACAGCTCAAAATTATTAAACACATGGCAATAAATTACTGTTAAACGGAAAATTTTAGAATAGAAGTGCAATGATGGATGTAAAAATAAACTGTAGAGTCATGATAGCACTTGCAGATAAATTCACCTGCATATTAAAATATTTTCAGTTTCAGAGTTCCTGGTCGGCATTACACCCATGCACTGACATTATACCTTTGATTCATGTAATTTCTTTATAAAATTGACTGCAAGGGTTCCAGGATGAAAAAAAGATGCAAGCTAAGAGCAATAATGATTGGGTAGAAGGAGAAACATATTTACACGAGGCCACTGCTGTCTGCAAAATATAAATTTGGCTATAAAAAGCCCTTTGCATTTCCATAAATAAAACACTGGAGGAATTCTGGGATGGCATTACCTTGAACTGCAGCATGTTGTTGAGGTGATATTTCACCTCCAGTCTCAGGGTGCTGATCGGGGCCGTGGAAGCCTCGTTGGCTCTGACCTTGGAGCTGTCCAAGCCGAGGGTGGCCACGATTCCAGAGGAGGAATAATTGAGGCTCTCGATGGAGTAAGGGCTGTTGGAGCTGTAGTAGCAGTAAGGAGCACCCGAATTTCCTGCCTCCTGGTGCAAACAGAAAGGAGTTTCAGTTCAGTGAGCCAGCTGGATTTTTTATTAGCTATTAGC
>VZTZ01023276.1:15292-43882 GCA_013400955.1 Drymodes brunneopygia
TTCTATCCATCTTTTAAAAAGTACAACAGTTTTCCTTAACTCCTGATATAATTTCGTAGAATTTAAATTAAAGGGTCTTCTACCTTTTCATAACTAACATCATTTTTATCCATCTTTCAAAAAATACCACATTTCCCCTCACCTCCTGATACAATTTGGTAGAATTTAAATTAAAGGTTCTTCTACCTTTTCATAACTCTAACATTATTTCTGTCCATCTTTCCAGAAATGCCACATTTTCCCTCAGCTCTTGAGATAATTTCGTAGAATTTAAATTAAAGGTTCTTCTACCTTTTCATAACTCTAACATCATTTCTGTCCATCTTCCATAAAATACCACCTTTTTCCTCAACTCCTGATATAATTTGGTAGAATTTAAGTGGTTTTCAGCTACTGAGGTAAATAAAATCCACCAGTAAAGGCCAGCTGAGGCCTGTGCCCCCATTTTATTTAAACCTGATGAATCTCCCTCACAACTTTTATTATATAAAAACTACAAAGGAAAACCTTTTATTCTGGATTTTTTTTTTTTTGTGTATAATTGGTTTAGAGAAATAATGCCTTACTTCCCAGGTGCAGCCGAGTTGTTCACATTTCTCTTTCGTTGAATCAGGGCCGGGATGACAATCAAACCTTTCATTGACATTGACTTTTAGAGTCCAGTTGACTGTGTAGGATTTTCCCAGTTCAAGCTGAAGCCCTGCTATAACAGCAACCTTAGGAATATGAAACAATAAACAGTTATTAAATGTCACATCCCATCCAGCTTCCCTTCAGTCAGGAGAGCTGCTGGTCCTCAAGAATAATATACTTAAAAATTGAAAATTCANCCTGGTTGACATTACACCCATGCACTGACATTATACCTTTGATTCATGTAATTTCTTTGTAAAATTGACTGCAAGGATTCCAGGATGAAAAAAAGATGCAAGCTAAGAGCAATAATGATTGGGTAGAAGGAGAAACATATTTACACGAGGCCACTGCTGTCTGCAAAATATAAATTTGGCTATAAAAAGCCCTTTGCATTTCCATAAATAAAACACTGGAGGAATTCTGGGATGGCATTACCTTGAACTGCAGCATGTTGTTGAGGTGATATTTCACCTCCAGTCTCAGGGTGCTGATCGGGGCCGTGGAAGCCTCGTTGGCTCTGACCTTGGAGCTGTCCAAGCCGAGGGTGGCCACGATTCCAGAGGAGGAATAATTGAGGCTCTCGATGGAGTAAGGGCTATTGGAGCTGTAGTAGCAGTAAGGAGCACCCGAATTTCCTGCCTCCTGGTGCAAACAGAAAGGAGTTTCAGTTCAGTGAGCCAGCTGGATTTTTTATTAGCTATTAGCATGGAATCCTGTCGTACTGTCGGACACGAAAGAAACACGCAGATTTCTCAGCAGCAGGTTAGGACCACTCAGGCAGGACCAGAAAAAGGGCCTTGCCTTTCTTTATTCTCTTATTTTTATATCTTTCTTAAGATAATTGGATTGGTCAATGAGGTTACCGCCTCTACAATTCCACAGGATAAAGACATGGTCAATCATCTTTCTCTGCCTTAGGAGAAAGGAATGAAAAACAATTTAGAAGTTTAAAACAATCTTGGCCGGTTACAAAAACAAGGACTGTGTTTATAGAAAATGCATGAGAAATTCTACTAAAGAAGTAAAAACATAGAACACTGCAAAAACCAGGGCGACAGAATCCTGGTTTTATCAGATCTGTGTCACATGTAGAATTTGGGGAGGAAATTAGTGAAATCCTGAATAAAGAAATAACAGAGAATAATCTCCACACTGATTCAGGTGTAAGGAAGACTTCAAGTAAAAAAAGGTGTAAATAAAGGCTGTGCAAACAGTTCAGTCAGGAAACTGAATCCTCGTGCAATGGAGATGGATTTAATTTCCCCATCTCCGTGATCTTCAGATCAATCCCTCAACATGGATTAATCTTGGCTTGTGGGAATTCCTAAAGCTGCCTCCCTTTTAATCCCATTGCTCTCCGGCCGCCTCCAGGGGGATGTGCCCAAAACCCATTTCATACTCAGGTTAAATGAGAGCAGATCTTTCCACTGGCTTTATTCACACAAATTATCCTTAATATACCCAGTGAAAATTGCATCCTACTCATCTGAGATCTCCTGACATTTCCAAATGTCCAGAATTTCAACAAATTCTTTTAACAGTGCAACAAAAGCAGAGCTGCTCATCAACCGCTTCGGCTGCCGCTGGTGCAGGAGCAGCCAGCACAGAATTTTGGATTTCATTCCTATGGGAAAGGCCCAAAATGGACATTTTAGATTCAGAAGAACATGGAATAGTTTAGTTGGAGGCACCCTCTGAAATTCAACCCTGCCCCACAGGTTTATTAATAATTAATAATATTAATAAATAAAACCATGCATTCATGTCAGGGATTAGGATTTGGAAATGGGTCCTTGATATGGATATGAACAATTTAGTTCACAAATGAATCAAGAGTTCTGTGGAATTCAAGGATTCCCTCTCAAACTGAGATCCAGAGGAGTTTGGTTGGATTTAAAACGTCCCTCAGTGAAGGTGACACAAAAGGGCTGGGCCTTGCAGGCCATGGAGCCACTGAGGCAGAAGGGGCAGCTGAAGATGCAATTCTACCTTTTCATAACTCTAACTTCACTTCTATCCATCTTTTAAAAAGTACAACAGTTTTCCTCAACTCCTGATATAATTTGGTAGAATTTAAATTAAAGGTTCTTCTACCTTTTCATAACTCTAACATTATTTCTGTCCATCTTTCCAGAAATGCCACATTTTCCCTCAGCTCTTGAGATAATTTCGTAGAATTTAAATTAAAGGTTCTTCTACCTTTTCATAACTCTAACATCATTTCTGTCCATCTTCCATAAAATACCACCTTTTTCCTCAACTCCTGATATAATTTGGTAGAATTTAAGTGGTTTTCAGCTACTGAGGTAAATAAAATCCACCAGTAAAGGCCAGCTGAGGCCTGTGCCCCNCATCCCATCCAGCTTCCCTTCAGTCAGGAGAGCTGCTGGTCCTCAAGAATAATATACTTAAAAATTGAAAATTCACAAAATGCCATCTTGGAAGATTTGATTCGGTCTCGCTTTTACAAACACACAGAACTGATAGCTTTGTAGATGAAATTTGAGGAATTAAGATTCTAAAAATTAATCCCACAGCTTCTTTAGAAGCTAACAGGAATAAATACATGAAATAAGTTGTCTGCTGCACTGAGAGCATAACTTTAGCTGCACTTTTATGCAGCAGAGCTGAATGCAATTGTACTTTTATTATGCAATAAAATTCACATTGTGTTTTGTTGAAACAGCGTTGGCGCTGAGCACTGTCCTTTGCAATACATAAAATAAAGGTGATGCACTTTTAAATATGTTTACTTTCCATTTGCCTGCTATTGCTTTACCTTTCTCACAGGATCGTAGGTGATATCGAGGGGGTAAGTTTGCACAGCACCGTTCTGAGACACGGAAACTGAGGCTATTTCCTTGGACAATCCCAATATCTTGATTTCCTCGAATTTCAGGTTGTTGGGATCAATGTAATTGCTGTGTGTGGCAGTCATTTGTAGAGCATTCTGAAAAACAATATAGTGGTCATATTCTTGTTTTAAAAATCTGCCAAAAATCTTTCTGACTTAACAATTTTTTTCCTGTGAAAATTTTCACGTTGTAGCATAAATAAACCAATATCTTTTCCCACACATATTAATTATTGCCCTGCATGTAATTATCATTATAAAGCTTTTCTGCCATGCATAAAATAATCTTCAGAGTCATGTTTCAGATTTTTTTTTGCTTGCTTGGGAAACAAGGAAAGGCTGGGGCAGGGCAGATAAACCCCACCTGTCTGGGATCTCACTGGGTTCCGACAACCAAAGGTTCTTAATCTCCTTGATATAAAATTTCCACTTCCTATTCCTTGTGATTGATTAATTATTTTTAGGTTATGAGTCCGAGCAGAGGAGCTGCACCATGGCTGTCACACATGTGTGGAACTTCCTTATTGCTCTCCATGGGAACATTTGGGTTAATTTTTAATTCAGTGTCATCACAGCCAAGCCATGATTTGGCTACTGGGGTTTCAAACTCCAGCAGCAGCTGGGGTGCCTTATCTACAAATGATTCTTGGATTAATTATGATTTTTAAAAATAACCAATTTGTGTGCTTCAGTCGTGTTCCTCTGCATTCTCTCGCTTGGTTCGTGCTCTTTCATCATGGCAAAGGAATGAATACCTTTACCAGATATTTATATTATTATTATCATTACTATCATTATTGTGCTAATAAAATGTTATCGTGCTGTTTGCAACCCTTGTTATGTAATAGTTACTCTGTCAACAATGGATAACAGCACTCTCAGGACTCCACCCTGCAACTGACCCTGCAAAGGCACTTTCAGTTTAAAAAAACACAATAAAACTTAACCCTGAGGTGATTTCTGAGGGTGTGGGTCTCCCTCACTCCTTGGAGACATTCAGCTGTGTTTTCACTGCATAAAAATAAACATTTTTTACATTCCCACCATGATTTCTTTTTATTTTTAAGAATTTTTATTGAGAGTCACAAACACTCCATGCTCCTCCTTTTTGACTCTGTTTTAAACAACTCTTTTGCTTTAGAGTTCTCTTGTTCAGTAAACATTGCTGGGTTTATTATGTGAAAGGAAATAAGAGTTATTTAGATATTTGTATTTACTAGGAGAAAAAAAAAAACAACAGATTTCATCCCCATTAAATGAGAGTATTTTGAACATGATTCCTCTTGGCTTTGGCAAATATTTTGTTTTCCAGCAAATTTTACAGGAGAATAAAGAGAGAAAAGAATGCTCTTGGAAAAAAATCAGAAATGAAAGAAGACCATTTAAAATAAAACACTTACATTGGAAACTTTAAACTCATAGTAAATGTAGGCTTTCTTCTCAATTGTACCTGAAAGGTAAAGAAAGGAATTACACTTGGAGTGCAGGAAAGAATAAAATTAAAATAGGGCCGTGCCACTGCTAGAGTCCAATAAACTGTTAATTACCAGGACTGCATTCAAAGCTGCACTAAGCAACTCAAATATTTACTAATGCTTCTTTTAGGAACCGAAATGTCCCTTTTTCCTTCTCCTTTGGCCAGTCTCCCAGGAGATCTGGTTTTTTTCTGCATAATTTCGTTGAAATCAGCTCTTTGAAAATGAAGTGATTTTTTTTTTTCTACTGTTATTTCTTCTTAGTTTGTCTTAAAGGTAAAAGTTTGGGTCAAAGTTAATTTTTAAAATACCCTAAATAAGGGTTTTTCATACAAAAATAATAGTGATGATGATGATAATAATGATAAATGCCATAAAACCATAAGAGAGGAATTAACACCTGACGGCGAAAAAGAAATAAAAAGTGTGGTCAACCTGGCTTTTTATTTCCCACATAAAAAAAGACAAATTTGGTCACCACAAGCAAATTGTAAACGATTCCCCTGAAAAACTGCAACCTGTAAGTTTTGGGCAGGGCCATAAAATGCAGCAATGTTTTATTGCTGTGTTTGGCAGCAGCAGCAGCAGCGAGGGCAGTAACGGCTTTGTTATTTTAGGGCACACGGAGCTGTCACCCCCATGCACAGCAGCCACCCAAGGCCTGCCGGATTTATGGCACCAATAATCAGCTGAATCACTGCTCTATTTCTTAAAAGCATCCCGAACTTTCACTAAATTCCAGCAAAGGAGAGGCTTGGGAGTTTTCCTGGGAGATGTGGTTGGTGTAGCCCATGAAAAAACCGAGTTGTGCAAGTGGAATGTATAAAGTTTTCCAATGTTGACATTCAGATCCCTCCCTGGAGGGGCAGTGGTTTGCCTGAATCCCATGGAAAACTCTGTCACCTCCTGACAATCTGAAAATTTCTCCTGAAAACCAGAGGTTTAACCTTAAAGAGGAAGTTTGACCTTAAAGTAAAGCCTTGTGTCTTTTTTTCTTCAAATGAAGCTGCGACTTCAATCTTACATTAATAAAAGTCACAGTTTTCTGCTTAAAAGTGATGAAAACCATTTGATTGATGAGCAAGTACCAGCCACGTGTTACAATGTCTTCTCTTCAGCAGGAACATTGAAAATTGAGCATATTAAATCTTCGTTAACCATATTTATTTCACTGTTGATGGCTGCTCACCTGTAGATTCTCCATCGTCCCAGAACAAATCCCCAGCAGCTTCATTGTTGATATCCAGGGCAATTATGAGTCCCATGGGATTTTTGCGGCTGTGGAAAGAGAGATTTATGTGTCTGACTGTCACCCTGGTTTTACAGGGCCCCATAAGTTGTAACACTGTAGCTGTAGTTTCCCATGCTTGTTCTGTAAACATGGTCCTTGTTTTTCTAAACCGGCCGGGATTGTTTTGCACTTGTGGAATTGTTTTTCATTCCTTTCCCTGGGGTGGAAAAAGATGATTGACCATGTCTTTGCCCTTTAGGGGTGTTGACCCCTTTCACCAATCTTTGACTGTCCTTAGAAACATATAAAAATAGGCAAATAAAGAAGGGCTGGACTTTTGGTCAGCCCAGCCTGGAGAATCCACTGCTGCTCTGAGACCCGCGTGTTTCTTCTGTTGCCAGCTGAGCAACATCTGACAAATATCTAAACGGTCCTGATGTGTCGCACTGCTGGACACGAAAGAAACACACAGACTTCTCAGCAGTAAGTCAGGACCACCCAGGCAGGATCAAAAAAAGGGCCTGCCTTTCTTTATTCTCTTATATTTATATATTTCTTAAGACAATCATGGATTGGTCAATGAGGTTACCATCTCTATAATTTTACAGGATAAAGACATGGTCAATCATCTTTCTCCGCCTTAGGGGAAAGGAATGAAAAACAATTTAGAAGTTCAAAATAATTTAGGCTGGTTACAAAAACAAGGACTGTGTTTCTAGAAAATGCATGGGAACTTCTACTACAGAAGTAAAAACATGGAACACTGCAAAAATCAGGGCAACATTGATGCATCCTCCACGTTCACATAAGAATGTGACACCCAACAGGGTCACAATCCTTGGAGATTTGCCTTAATGAAGTTTAATCCTTGGTTTCCTTTCCATTTCATGCAAATGGATCAAATACACGGTGATTTTACAAATTTCTGTGCAAATAATTCATCCACACTAAAGGTGTGGAAGTGAGGTTTGGCTCACAGCTATTCTCACATTTCCTAAATACAATGGGCTGCTGCTTATTTGTAAACTAAAAGTCCTCATCCCAGTTGTGGGGGAAAAAAATAAATGTTAAAAATGTTCAGTTTGGGATCCTACCTTGCCACTGTGGTGGTGTTTGGTCGCTGAGTAGGGAAAATGTATCCTCCTCTCAGGTGCAGCCCCATTTTATCAGCTGGGGTTTGTAAATCGTGCCACACTTTCCTCATGAAGATTGGTTCACCCTTATGGACAGGGATGGAAAAGAGAGCAGGAATTTTGTGTTACTCATGGCTGTGAGGGTTTTTTTTTTTAGTCTTGAGTTTCTTCAAAATTATTCCCTTTAGAAAAAGCTGAAGTTGTGTAAATATCTATGGGTTAATGGGCATATAAAATAAAATAAAATAATTAAATCACTATGATTTAATGTCATAGTCTGAGCCCTTTCTTGAGGTGCCAATTCTTGTGCTTATCCCACCACCCTTCACCCCTTGTCTCTCAAGTAACCCCAAAGGTTTTCCTTCAGGTCTCTGTCCCCAAAGCAGGGCTGACAACCCTATTTCATCACATTCCTATTTAGAAAATGATGTAATATCCCATAATATCCCCTGCATTTCCTTACCGTGTCATACTCATACCACTCTGCATCAGGAAAATACACACGAGTGGACGCCACACCCTAAAAAAGTGAACAAAGCAACAACTTTCATTCTTCAACTCGATCAGATAAACTCAGTTTTCCGATAAAGCCAAAGTTCACTCTGAGAAAATCATTGATATTTCTGCTCTTTGCAGTTTCCTGGTGTTTAGGGTGGTGTCCAGACAGGGGGAGAACAACCCAAGCACAATTTCTGCAGAGCTGCTGGGCTGTAACTGAATTGCTGCTCTGCAAAGTGGCAGCTCGCTGAAAGTCACCCAAAACCACAATGCTTCAAACCCAGTGAACCACATCATATCCACAAGTATCTCTCTCTTTCTTCTTTATTTCCACATTTTTCGGGGCTGGCACCTTTCAACTTCTCGCTCTCCCTTTCTGTATTTAACAAGTGTTTTATGTTTTCCCATGGCAAACACATTGCTGGCAGGAGAAATCATTATTTACAGGATTCTGCCACAGAATAAGCCACAACACTTTCTCTTTTCTCGTTGCACCACAGAGAAGCTGAAATGCAGCAAGAGAAGCTGACTCCGAAGGAAATTCAGAGATAAGGCAGAATATCAGACCAGATATCCTCGACTCCATAGAGGACTGGGAAATAGGAGTGGGATTTAACTGCAAGATTTTCCGTTTCAGCAGGGATCAGAATGTGCTGTGGGCTCTCTCACTGGGAGCAATAAATGAAGGAGAGGGAACTGGTGACTCAACATGGCCCATGGTTACAAGACAGATCCCAAAATCATCCAAACCTACCGGCTCAAGAACAGGGGAAATCAGCAGCCCAGGGCCCCACAGGAACTGCCTGTCGATGTCCCACGTTATTTCATCAGAGTAGAACCTGAGCACAAGTGAAGGATAGAGCAGAAATTGGGTTTTTGTGATTTGTATCAGCACCAATCCCAAGCTTCCAGGGTACTGATTGCCCACAATCATGACCAAAGGATATCATACAAAAATCAACTCCTGATTATGCCAAAACGGGATTCCATTGGGAAGTCACCTACAGATATCCCAATGTGCATTTTCACAGGACAGAGGTTTAAAAAGTCCCTTAACCATATTAAATGGGTCAGATTTTTTTTTTATTGGTTATAAAGCTCCCAAACTCACTCGTGCAGCAGTGGCCTCACGACCGTGTCCCCACGGGTGTGAGCCTTGTAGAGCAGCGTGTACAGGTAGGGCAGCAAAGTGTAGCGGATGTTCAGGTAATGCTTGGAGCTGTTCACCAGCACAGAGTTGGCTCCAAACACAGCTGGATCCTGAGGCTGGAAACAAATATCCACTGGGATTATTGCCAGGTTTTCAAAAACACTTCACCTAATGTGTGAAAAGCTGTTTCAGAGAGGATGGGGCAGCTCAGTGCTGGGTTCTCCTTTCTGGTGCTGTGACCTGGTGTCCTGTCCCTCTGTGCTGTTTGCACTGCCCATCCCTCCCTGTCCATCAGGATTATTCCAGGATTCATCCTGGCACCCAGGAATCAGCCTGGTGGCTCACACAGACCTTGGTGCTCCTCAATGGTAGGAGCAACCAATATTCATAAAGCTGTTGCCAAATGAGTGTATTCTCAATT
Organism: Drymodes brunneopygia; assembly: GCA_013400955.1. Taxonomy (NCBI): domain Eukaryota; kingdom Metazoa; phylum Chordata; class Aves; order Passeriformes; family Petroicidae; genus Drymodes; species Drymodes brunneopygia. Next base: position 24,691 of record VZTZ01023276.1, read on the forward strand.
AACCCTTATGAAACTCAACCTCTCCCATCTAAGATTACATAAAGACAGCTTAAGGTGCTGTTTTCAAACTGGGCAGTGAAAATGAGCATTAGAAGTGACATTAAAGGAAATGTTGTGTAAGACAAAGCAGTTTTGAACAGAAAGCACAACTTACAATGAAACCTTCGCAGTTGTGGTTCCTGGAAAATGGGTAAAATGCTCCCACTTGCATCCATCGTCTGCAAAGTTCCTCCGTGGTGTCCTCGCTGAAACCACAAATATCTGCTCCAATCTTTAACCAAAAAAAAATTTAAAAATCAGGATGTGTTGTATGTACAGTGTTCTGCATCTCCAAAGGTACAACACATTTGTACCTTTTCTTTTCCAAATCCAGCTATGCTCTCCAAAAAATTAAACTGACCCCTGGCTAACACTGCCCATCATTCTGCTTCTTCCAAGTCTTTACCCTCCTGTTTGATGATAATGTGCCCAGAATGGGAAAAAAAGCTTCAAAGCCATTCAAATTTAAATCATAGAAAGGAATTTGGCTATTTCCCTTCTAAATGGATGTGTCTAATTTGAAATAAGAAAACTATGAATTGTTTCACAACCCTAATTCATGTTGAAAAATTACTAAAATAAGAGGTGGATTGGGATATATAAGATAAGAGGTTTGTTACCCACATTTACGTCACCACAGCCATCACATTTAAAATAAATGGCCTAAATCAAAAATTGATAATTGAAAAGAAACATTCAAAGGAGATTCCCAAAAAGGGTAATTTTGAGGTGACAGTGAAAGTGATCATTTAGGGAGTGCTTGGTTAGAGAATCTGTTCCCTGTTTTGAAAGGATGGCATGAACTGATGTCCTACGTAAGGAAATCCAAAGAGGCTGAACTCCAGCATTCCAGGGATTGCCCATCTCAGCTGATCCCACGTGGCTGCATTGTCCCCCAGCCAGTGCCCCGTGTGCTTTCCTGATCCTGCAAAAGTGGACCTCGAGATGAGGAAGCTTCTCTTTCCTGGAAACACCTTCTCGATGGCCCTGGAAAAGAACGAGACTGGAATTACACAGAGGAAAACACGACTGAGGCTTTGCTAATTCTGTGCAAAGCAGGTTTATACTGATTTGCACTGATTCTTTATCCTGGGGATGAGGTCTTGGGGCTGTCAGGTTTTAGCAAAGTTCAAGATATTAATTTAAAAAAATCTCTTTACACAGCTCTGACAACCAATTCATGGCTTCTCCTACCAACTCCAGGCTGTGGATTTTGCCTTGGCTAGATTGGCTCAAAGATAAAACAGCATTTCCCAGGAACCTCGTTCCTTTGGCAGCCAAGTCTTGTGGTGCTTTGGAACGTGCAGGTCATGCACTGCTCTGAAACCTCTCTGTGCAGGATTTTGGGATGCATTCCTTACTTCCAGGTGGCGATGGCCATGGAATATCCATAGAGGTTGTGGACATCATACTGCTTCCCCCAGTGCTGCACTGCATCCAGGCAAATCGTCTTGGAATACATGAGTTTGTCCAGAATCCCTTGGAGAAAGGAATACAAATAGCACTGTTAAGGTACATTTTTATCATTAATATTCCCAGTCTTCAATGCACATTTTTGATGCCCAAGCCCCCTTTTTCCTCTTCATTTTTGCAGTTAAACAGCTTAATTACTCCAAACCCAAAATGCTGCTCTTGGCTGTTGGTTTGGTTCATCTTTGCTCTGTGATATTTCCACTCCTGAGCTTTGCACCCATGCCAGGAGCTGAGAAATGTGCTCTGAATTCCTGAATCACCATCTGACAATAGGCTGGCAAAGGTTACCAAAACCTGCTGTTAATACAAACTATGAACTCCATTTTATTTCTGCAAATATCTCAAAAGCCACTGATAGTGCAAGAGGAACGTTACATTATCAAACGTAATTAAGGTAATGACAATATCCAGTAATTATTTAACAAAAGAGGCAGTTCTATAAACCACACCTGAAATATACAGATACAACCATATAAACATTTTTTTCTGTCAATAGGAATGTCCAAACTCTACCCATAAGAGCTGCACTAAAATCACGTTGTGTCCTTGAAGGCAATTAACATTTTATTTGGTATTTTATTATTCTGATTAAAGACTTACTGGGAGTGTAAGGAGGGTAGTTTAAGTCATTCTGTGGGCAACCACTTTTTGAGCCTTGAACAAAGTTGGACACTTCATTCATATCCTGGAAAAGAAAGATGTAATAAAGTTGCTTTAATACATTTCCCTAAAAAAAGTCTTCCATCCTATTCTGTCATCCTTTAAGGAATTATCAGCAGCTTTTCTTCAGCATCTCCTTTGACAGCAAAAACGCCTTTCAATCCAATAAAAATTTAACGTAATAAACATCTGCTATCCCCTGTATTTTAAAAATAAATGAAAATAAAAGTGAAAGTTGTGAATTACTCACAATCCAGATCCCATCGTAGGGCACCTCATCGTGGAAAAATTTGCACTCGTCCGCCCACCAGCTCATGCAGTCGGGGTTGGTGAAGTCTGGGAACACAGTTTCCCCTGGCCACACCTGGAATATTCAAAGGAAAATAAGGAATGAAACTTTGAATGAACTTAAAAAGTGTTCACAGCATCACGGACCTGCTCGGGTTGGATGGGAACTCGGAGAACACAAAGAGGATGAATTTCTTGACTTTGAGTTTTTTCTGTTGCTTTTCTTTGTAAGTCCTACAAGGAGCAACACACAGCTGAGAAAGCTCTCAGTAGAAGTTAAGATTACTAATTAAAAGGATAATGTGGGATCAGGCTCCTCAGTTGCTACTGGAAATAAATAAGAATTGGCTGATGAAATGTCCCTTGAGCCTTCAAATTAGCCTTTAACGTAAAAAAATTTTAGCACTAATGTAAACGAAATTTAGTGTTAATGTGAACAAATTAATTAAAATTGCAAACGAAATTACAATTTCTTTTAAAAATTTTTAAAAAAAAATTCATTTAAATGTAAAAAAAATGAAAAACACCTTTTTAATGTATAAAATTGAAAAAAAAAGTTGAGAAAGATTAAGAATTATCCCAGTCTACAAGAGACCCTACAAACTTTGCTCTCACTGGTGGCTAAGTCCCCTGAGCTGAATTAAATCCTAACACTGACAACAGACCGAGTTCAAATGTGTGAAACCACGATTACCTCCCCAAGCAATGCTGTTTTTCCATCTGACTCATTAACCCAGATTTTCCTCTGCGTTCCCCTGACGTAGCTTCCATAGGGAGTTCCATCAATCATATTTTGGGTGCCAATAGCAGCATCCTGAAAAAATCAGAAAACAACAAAGAAAAGCAGAAATCAGGACATTCCATCCATTATTCCAGGCTGCAAATGCAATAACTACAAAGAAAAAGTAAAGAATAATAATAAATAACTGTAACAAAAGAGTTTACAAGGGAAAAGAGGTGTTGTGAAATGCTCACCAAAATGATGACGTATTTTTGTCCTTGCTCATGCAAATCAGCTGCAAATTCAGGGAGCTCTTTGTACTTCTCTTTGTCATAAGTGAAATCTTTCCTGTCCTCCATATAATCAATGTCAATGACTTGGGCATCCTGAAAGAGAAGGGAGTTCAGCTTTTCTGTGACAAGTGACAGGTAAAGATTTTTATTAGTTAATTTTCTTCCCCAATATTAGCTTAATATTAGGGTATTTTTATTCTGTTGAGGACGTCAGGTTCACGTCCCCTAAAATCTAATTTTAAAAGTTAATTGTATTTTGCCTAGGACTGTCAATTAAGAATAATATATGGTTCCCTAACTGTCCATAGGACACTAAAAGAAAAAAAAGAGAGGAAAAATGGATAGAGTTGGAAAGAATGAAAGGAAAATTATTAAATTAATTAAAGTGTTTGAATAAATCTCACTGCAGTTAACCCAGCCACATTCTGATAATGGGTGTAACATCAAAATGCACAGAAAACCTTTGACACCACACATTTCCTGATCCAAATGGATGGAGAAGAAGCCAGCTGTAGGATCTCAGTGTGCCCCCAGGTCCTGTACTCACGTAGGGCAGCCCAATGGCTCTGTTCCTCTCCACCACTTCCTTCACCTCCGCCAGCGAGGCGTAGCCGTAGCGGCTGAGCTGGAACCCCAGGCTCCAGTAGGAGGGCAGTGCTGGCAGACCCACGAGCTGCGAGGGAAAAACAAAAATCCCACAGGCTGTTGGACACCCTGAGTCACCTCATCCCCTCTCCCCACATCCACTGACGCCTTAGGATTTGAGTTTTTGTATTTTCCGTGTATTTGTAAGCCTGAAGTTCTTTAGTGTGTAACTCTAAACTCCATATCCAGTGTGAGCTGCTGTTTTCCCATTTTGGTCAGACAACAATTCCTCTCCAGGCCTGGCAATCAAGGACACCTCATTGTCTCAAGCCCCAAGAAATATAAAACAAAAATTAGTTGGGGGGGAGCAAACTTGGGGTAAACGACTTCATTACCTGAAGCTGTAATTGGAAGATGAACCCCCAATATGCAAATGGACCAAACTTATAAAAGTGTAAAAACCTGTGACCACTAATCCATTTTGGGTGTAGCCCCTGGGTGGTTTTGTCTGCCTGAAATGTACCTGAAGGCCCTTCAATAAATAGAACTGATTTTTAGTCCCTTAATTTTGTCTGGCCTCTGTTTTTAGGTAGTTCCAACAAGGCATCACCGCATTTCTCAAATCCACTCAAACAGCACACACTAAACGAGCAGCCCACTCCTAAATACAATTTTTTTTCCCCCATTATTTATTTATTTTAGGAATTACCAGTATTTGGGGACAATGCCCATTCTTTAAAGTGTCACTGGAACCGAAGCACATCTCAAGAAGTGCAAAAGACACCCAGTGATATCTTGTGATCATAAAATCCAGCCCTCCTATAAACACACTCTCCATCCCATAATACTGCCATATGAACAGGAATTTGCCCTCATGAGAGGAGCAAGGAAACATAAATTATTCTAAAGACCATCTCCAGCCCTAATGACCATGGTGTAAATTACAGATTAATGAATTTTGGAGCTCTTGGGCCTTGAGCGTGATCGCCTCTCCAGCACCCAGAGTAAAAAAAATATTATAAAATAAACCCCAAGCATTTAAAAAAACCTGTCCAATGCATAATCCCTGTAGGGAAAGGTACCTTCAGGTACTCCTGGACTACTTGCTCTGGAGTGTCCCCCAGGAAGATGTAGAAATCCAGGATGCCCCCGATGGTCCTGTAGGTCACAGCTGGAGCAGGCTGCACCACAAACTCTGCCAGACAAGAGTGCACAAAAACAGAGCTGAAGGACAGGAAATTCTAAAATATCGTTGTCATTTTCTAATTGGTGATTAGAGTTTACTGAAGTAAAAAACATAAAATGCCTGAAGAACCCAAAATCATTGATTGAACTTGCAAAGAGGGGGAAATCAGACAACTCTTTATGTGTCAATATTTCCATTCCTTTACATCCTACAGAGAAGAGAATCAGAAGAAATCCAGTGGTTGAACCTTTTATCACTTAATTTTGAGTACAACTTTCCAGCCCAAAGTTGTGCAGAGCTCAGAAAACATAAATATAAATATGCTTATCAAAAGGGACTAAAGGACATTTACTTCCAAGTGTTGTTCACTACAAGTTTAATCTTTTATTCCAGTGCAGACCTTTACAGACTTTGGATAAATTCCTGACTGTCAGATTTCCATAAAAAATCTTGCAGTTAACTGTGAGCTACTCACTGCTCATGTTATATATGTGAAATATTATTAAACACAGTGTAATGACTGCACTCTGATATCTGGGGGTGTTTTTATGAAGGAGCACCTATATCAGTTCAGTTTTTATTGCAATCCAAAATATCATTTCAAAAGAAATTTGACTGCACTGCTCAGAGCCACAGGGAAAGGTTTCTTACCCATGGCATTGCTGTTCATCAGGAAAACACCAAAGGAGGCTCCAGAGTTGTCCTCCAAGCACAGGAAGAAAGTTTGGACTCCATACAAGTTATCCATTGCCTAAAATAATAAAGGGAGCAGGCAAAGCTGATTAACATCTAATAATAGGATCTGTTCTGGAATGCTTCAAAATATGTCATGAGTAGGACTTGGAATGTCTCAAAATGGAGCAAACAGCAAAAATTTAAATCCTGACCCTGTTTTGTGTGTTCTGTTTTTCCTGGCGTTATTCTCCTTTATTTCCCATTAAAACAAGAGTTTCCCCAATAAATAGGCAACAGATCTGATGGATCTCCAGCAAAGCTGGCAGATATTGCAGCTTTATTTTTGGGGAATAAATGTGCTCATCAAGGAGAACCTGAGAGGTGCTTCCATCCCCTTTCACCATAGATTTGGTTTTACATCTAATCAATATTTCTGTTCATCCTGCAAGGTAATAATTTTGATGCTTAATCTATGGAAATAGGAGAGAGCCTTGCTGCTTTTTTCATTTCCTTTCTAATTCCTTTTTTATTCCTGTTGTTATTATTAGCAAGATAACCCCGTCAGAAATGCTAAAAATCGTTGCAATAGCTTTGCTTTTTCTCCTGAAAAAGCAAATTCAGTTCAAACGAGCAAGGACCAGAACCTGAGGAATTTGAAACCAGCCCAACTTTGTGCTGCTCACTGTTATTTTTATCTCAATGAGTCTACACTCAGTGGAGCCGTTCAGTTCAGAACTATCTTCAAACCCGAGGAAAAAATGAGAAGGAATCTCAAGGCAATGGGTACAAATTCCAGATTATTAATTAACTACACACAGTCATCTCACCCTCAGGTTTCTGTCAGTGCAGCTCCCATTGCAGTGGAACAAAAGTTCCCTCTCAGAGCAGGGAATTGTTTTATGAAACTGAGGTAATGGTGAAAATAATCTTACAATTATCAAAAAATGGGTGCGGCAGAAATTGTTTCCTAAACGGACAGCAAGAAAACTCTAGAAACAAATAACAGCTGACAGACATATTTTATCTTGGGAGGAGACAGCTGTTAAGGAGAATTTTTCCATAATTTGAGCACCAAGGATGTTGCTGAAGCAGCCTGGGCCATCTGAACTAAACCCTGCACTCAGCAAAGCCTTAGGGAATATTGTTATTTATTAGTATTTATTGTTATTTATTAGTCATTTATTCTGATTATCAGTAGAAGCTGAAGACTTATCTATTAAAGTTTTTTCCACTGATTTTCCACTGCACACCAGCACAAAAATCAGAAAGCAGGGAGCATCCATCAGCACCACAGAGCTTTTAGTAACAACATCCAGTGCCTGAAAAATCTTTAGGGAAAACTCAGTTGATACATGAATTTGTTCACTGCCCAAGAGGTCTGGATCACAGAACAGCCAAGAATGAGGGGAAATCACCCCAAACTCACAGCAGAGAGGTCACAGAACAGCCAAGAACAAGGGGAAATAACCCCAAACTCACGGCAGAGGGGCCGGTGTCCCTGCTGAACATGGGCCAGGTTTTCCAGTTGACGTTGTGCCTGTACTGCCTGTGCACGTGCTCGCCCACGCCGTAGATGTTGCTGCTGGGCAGTTTGATGGAGAGCTGCAGGAACTGGTCAGCGTACAGCAGGGGCCCGATGGTGGTGTCAAACCTGGTGGAAAAGTGCAAAAAAAAAAAAAGGGGAAAATGAGAAATTTTACTAAGAGTTGTTGCAAGAAGTGTTTCTGCTCCTTTTAGCTGGAGCTGGGCGGCAGAGTCAGGTCTCCATCCAGAACTTTAAGGTTTTCTTCCAGCTTTGATGGAATCAGAACTCTCTTTTGGGGCCTCAGGTGGAACAAATGATGATGGAAAGTCGCAGATTTTATTAGAAAAATCAGGATTTTGGTAATGAACTGTCCTAACACATTGGTCCCCAATTATTCCTCTCTTTTGTTGGGCTGTTTAAGAGTTGGGGACAATCTGTGATCTTGTGCAAATAAATTGATCATGGATTTATCTCTGAGGGGCTGCCCTCACCCCATGGTAGCTTCCTTAGAGATCCTTAAGCTCAGAGTCCAACATCACTGTCATTTTTTCTTTAGAGACCCAAACACAAACACTTTCATGAAATTAAACAAAGGCCTCACGAAACTTAGACAATATTCCAGAGAATTGTCCCAACTGTGGTCCCACAGGTGTCTGATCCCCCTCCCTGTACCTGTTCCATCACTCAGGCACTGCTGACTGCCAAGTCCATCTTCTGTGCCCTCTGTAATTGCAAATCAATCACTGCAGAGGGTTCCAAGCAAGAAAACAATACTAATAAGATCCAAAAGCAAGCCCTAATTAATTAAACTCGAAGCCTCTCTAATCCAAGTGGCCCAGCCCTGTGACAGGTAATCATTGCTGGCTGATTTAATGAGCACCTTCCCCCTGGCACTTCCCCTCTCTCAGGGCACTTGGACACCTGTAGGTTTAGTTTTATTTATTTATTTTTAGAACATAAACGACATGAGAGAATTCAACGTTCGAGTTCATTAAATGTTTTACATGCAGGTTTACACGACCAGCTGTCCTTGGATATCACAGGTCTAAAGGGCAGCCTGGTTTTGGTGACACAAAGGGCAGCCTGGTTTTGGTGATTCAGGGCCTCAGCACAATTGTAGTAAAGAAGATAAAAGGTGCAATGTGGAGTTTTCTCACATGGCTTGAAGCACTGGCAAAGAGTCCTTCAGATAATAACAATTCCTGCTACTGAGATTTCCCCAGCACTGGGAGAAAGGGATCAGGGAGCCACACCTGAAACCTTTCAGGCAGAGCTTCCCATCCCACAGATTCTTCCCAAAGAGTCTTTGAAGGACATCCACCAGTCAAGAGAAGAAGTGGATGCCATGTCAAGGGGACACCTCACAGGTGGCTCCTCGTGTGGCATCACCAGCTTTCAGGGAGCCCCACTGCCATTTGTGTCACTCAGGAAGATCTACTGAGTGAACTCAAAGGCACAGAACTCACTAAAGAGGATTTTTTCCAGATTCAGAGTAAACTTGCTTATTGATCATGCGCTCTTCCTTAAAACCACAAGATCCACGGGTAAAACGAACATTTTGAAAGAATTCTTGGAACATTTGAGCTGTGACAGCTACAGCAAAGCCTGACCATGACTTACAGCACTCTGCCATTGCTGGTTCTGGTCACCACGAGGCCGAAGGGGTTCTGCTTCAGCTCCACGTCGTATTTGCGGCCAGTGGCTGCCGAGCCCGTGAACGGCCGCACGTGCTCATGAGGGACCTCGAACCTCCGTGTGTTGGGGTCAGTGAGCTGCACAGATTCACACAACAAAAGTGTTGGGCCTTTAGAAATTAATCCCCAATTCAGGCATTTTCCAGTTTTATGCATAGCTCTGACTCAGGGTGTTTCCACCCTTATCCCAGTCTCCTCTTCTGCTTTTATTGTTATTCACTTCCAAGTTTGATTTCTCATTTTCAGCCATTTCCCTCAGAATTTCTGACTCTGTGTTTCCCTGGCTCACCAGGAACCCTCCACAGGACAAAACTTCCCACAGAAGTTTCTCAATCCTCCAAACCCCTGATACCCCACACCCACAGAACCTTGAGCTCTCCACAGTAAACACAAATCACCAGAAAAGCTAATGCTGCCTGTCAAAATGATTGAGAGACGTGAGTGGGCCATAAATAAAAAAGTAAGCAAATACATTTATCCCCCAAATCTCCCTGTGATGAGGACGAATGGTAGATAATGGAAAAGCTGAGCTTTTCAAAGGTCTCGGTGATTTTTCACTCAGAATTCCCACCGTGCCGAGTGCCTGTTAACCTGAGGCATTGCTACAGCAGGCAGGACAAGGAAAGGACTTCAGTGGGAATCATGAGAGAGCTCCAGAGGCACCAATCCTACACTCCCTGCACAGGCAGCCTCACATCTGGCAGAGAAAATGGACCTTGAAGAGAAGAGGACAAGGACTGACCTTGAATCGGAAGCGGTTCTGAGTCTGGTACTCCGCTGTGAGCAGCACGGTGTGGATGTCGTTCCTGAAGAGGGATGGGGATGGCAGCCTCTTCAACGTGGCCTCAAACCCTGGGGAGACAAACAGTGGGTGTTGTGTGGGGTTGGAATATTGGGGTGGGTGGGATTTTGGGGTTCCCAGCCCCAGCTTGTTGCACAGCCGGCAACAGAAGAAACACGCGGGTTTCAGAGTAGTAGTTGAATCTCCAGGCAGGACCACCCAAAAGGGCCAGCTCTAATTTATTCTCTTATTTTTATATGTTACTAAAGACAATCAAGGATTTGTGAAAAGGGTTAACACCTCTGAAAGTTTACAGGACAAAGACATGGTCAATCATCTTTCTCCGCCCCAGGGGAGAGGAATGAAAAACAATTCCACAAGTGCAAAACCATCCCGGCCGGTTAAGAAAAACAAGGACCATGTTTACAGAAAAAGCCTGGGAACCTGTGCTACAACGTTCCAATCATGGAACCCTGCAAAAAGCAGGGCAACAGCAGCTCACCTGACTGGGTGGATCTCTCGGAGCCCTGCACGCGGTAGCCGTGTTTGGGGGAGAAGAAGCACCAGGGCACGCTGGTGTCGCTCTGGGGGCTCCAGCAGCAGCCTCGGAGGGAGCAGGTGCTCTGGGCAAGGGCAGGAGGGGCACAGATCAGCTGGGCTTGCACAGATAAATCCGTACTAAACCAGTTAAAATCCACATTTCACCCCAAACACCAGGAACCTTCGTAATTTCTGCGCTCGAGTCAAGTCCTCCTTTGGAAAACCCTACTGAGTGAACTCAGTAGCACAGAACTCACTTAAGAGGATTTTTTCTGGATTCAGACTGAACTTGCTTGTTGGACATGCATTCTTCCTTAAAACCACAAGATCCACGGGTAAAACGAACATTTTGAAAGAATTACTGGAACATCTGAGGTGTGACAGGTACAGCAAAGTCTGACTAAAGTCACGCACTGGGGAGGGGATGAAATTTATCCTGGGTTTAACATCTCATAAACATCTAGAGATGCATAATTGATCATTGTGTATAATATCTACTTTTTAAAGTCATTTTCCAGTACCAGAAATATTCAGATTGCTTCTGTATATCCTCAACTTGAGATAAATCTCTTGTTTCAAGCATCTGTCTCACTGTAAGGGCACCAACCTTTACACTCCCATTCACTAAAAAGCTGAAATACCTTTGCTTTGCTGTTAGAAATTAACTCGCTCATGTGCCGTGTGTGTGAAGTTTGTGTTTGAAGATAAGATTTGGGCAGTTTATCACTAAGTTTCCACCCTTTTTCTCTCCTTAAACCCCCATTCATCACCCAGGGCAAAGGACAGTGGTGAAACAACTCTCACTGAGGGCAAAGGGTGATATTCATCCCTGATCTCAATACCCAAATGCACCAGGGACGCCTTCAAAACCTCAATTTCCACCTGTCCACCACCACCACCAGCTCTTTCTGCCTTCATCTGACTGTGCTCCAATGCTTTTGGTGTTTGTAATAAAGAATTAAAACATTCTGCAGCTTGAAATAGGTGGGCTTTATACAAAATCTTCATTGCTGCAAATGCTTTTGGTGTTTGTAATAAAGAATTAAAACATTCTGCAGCTTGAAATAGGTGGGCATTATACAAAATCCTCATTGCTGCTGTCAATGTTTTGGTGTTAGAGAGCCCAAACTGGTCAGTGCAGGTCAAATAATTTTCAGAGGCTCTGAGCAGATAAAAGATGAAACAACTCCAGCCCAGCAATCAGGCAGGGGCTGAAGGAAGCACTGAGGGAGCTCACAGAGCCACTGCTTTGGGAAGTCTCCGTGCATTTATTTGATAGTTGTTTTTACAGCACACAGAAATCGCTCAGAACCACCCAAAACAAACCCCAGATTCCCCAGATGGGTAAATATTTGTCTCTCTGTCATGGATTCACCCCATCAGAAAAAATTTTCTGTCATTCCTATCAGGTTCCAAGCCAAAAAACTCGGCTGGAGGAGAGAAGGAGGGGCTCATTTTCCCCCCTTTGATCGATGTAAGCCCCTTTGTAGGGCTGTGAAAAACCCAGGCTCACTTCCCACCTGCCCAGATGTTGCACTGTTGGACAGGAAAAAAACACGCAGATTTTTAGTNAGATCCCACCAGCAGAACTCCCCATCTCCCATTTTTAAATCACTGCAGAGCAAAGGAGAGGAAGCACCAAGGCCTCCAGGCCTCCAGGGATCCCAGCTTTGCTCCCTGGCTGCATTTCCTTCATGTCGAGGGGAATATCCTAAATACAAGACCAGATTTGCTACCTCCATCCTCTNCTGGATTGCTTAAAGAGGTTACCACCTCTATAATTTTACAGGATAGTGACATGGTCAATCATCTTTCTCCACCTTAGGAGAAAGGAAAGAAAAACAATTTAGAAGTTCAAAATAATTTAGTCCGGTTACAAAAACAAGGACTGTGTTTGCAGAAAATGCATGAGAATTTCTACTACAGAAGTAAAAACATGGAACACTGCAAAAATCAGGGTGACACCCAGATCTCCCCATCTCCCATTTTTAAATCACTGCAGAGCAAAGGAGAGGAAGCACCAAGGCCTCCAGGCCTCCAGGGATCCCAATAATGCTCCCTTGCTGCATTTCCTTCATGTCGAGGGGAATATCCTAAATACAAGACCAGATTTGCTACCTCCATCCTCTTCTTCCTTCCTGGACCAGTGACCATCCCAAGAAAAGCAGAATAAACTGAACTGATTTTCCTAAAACCTGGCAGTTCAGGCATTCCCAGCTTCCTGAGCATCCTTTTCTTTCCCCCAGCCATTTCTCCTGAATAATTTCTCCACTGTTTCCAGCAGTTCCTTCACAGTCCAGTGCTATTTTTCCAGCTGGATCTTATCCTGGCAGATTTGTGCTTTTGAGGCATTTTTAAGCTTTCTGCACAAGGAGTTCAGGATTGGTTTCTCCTGGCACGGGGAGAGGAGCAGAGTTCACCGGAGACACTGGGGAGCCTGCTGTAAGAGCAATCATCTGCTATAAATAAAGATGTGATCCCAGGCTGTGAGCTGTAAAAGCAGCACAACAAAAAACCAACACCCAGGAAAACCAGAGCTTAATTGGGAATAACCCTGGGTACAAGGAAGCTGTTTACACTGGGTACAGCATGAACTCAGCACCAAGGACTCAGGGAAGAGCTTGGCCACGTGCTGGAATAAATCGTGCTGTTCTGTGCACCCACACCAGCAGGGTATTTTGGGAAGAAAAGCACAAAACCCAAAATCAAACCAACAATTCCCCCTTCCCTGAGCTTTCAGAGGTGTCAGCCTGGCCTACACGAGCTCTGCTCAGTGGAATTCGTGTTTTGCTGGTGTGTTCTGCTTGTCTGGTCAGACCTCCTGGCAGTTTCCCACAGCAGTGAATAGTAAAGAAATATCTTCTTTCTTTCAGCATCTCTATCTTTACCAACCACATGATCAGATAAAAAATAACTATATTTTCTTTCCTCTTTTCTTCCTTTGTTTCCCTTTTAAAAATTCCTTCCTTCCTTCCTCTTCTTCCTTTCTTTCTCTTTTATTCATTTCTTCCTTCCTCTTTTGTTCCTTCCTTCCTCTTCTTCCTCTTTTCTCCCTTTCTTTCTCTTTTATAATTTCTTCCTCCCTCTTCTTCCTTTCTTCCTTCCTTCCTCTGTTCTTCTTTCTTTTTCTTTTATTCATTTCTTCCTACCTCTTTTCTTCCTTTCTTCCTTCCTTCCTCTTTTCTTCCTTTCTTCCTTCCTCTTTTCTTCATTTCTTCCTTCCTTCCTCTTTTCTTCCTTTCTTCCTTCCTCTTTTCTTCATTTCTTCCTTCCTTCCTCTTTTCTTCCTTTCTTTCTCTTTTCTTCATTTCTTCCTTCCTTCCTCTTTTCTTCCTTTCTTTCTCTTTTCTTCCTTCCTCTTTTCTTCCTTTCTCTTTTTTTCATTTCTTCCTGACCCCCTCTTCTTTTTCCCTTCTTTCCCCCCTTCCTTTATTTATCTTTCTTCTATTTTACATCCATTTTCTGCAATCCTACTCATTTTCTGGCTTCATCCTGGACATCTCCAGTGACGAAGGAACTCAAGGCAGACCCTGAACCTTCTAGACCAGCTTCTGTTTATTCTGAGAACACAAAGCACTGCAGCAGAGTGGTGCAGGCACCTGCAGTTTCCCAGGTTGCTGCATTTGTGCAGCCTGACACAACCAAATCACATCCAGGGGCAAAATGCACTCAGGAGTGAGAGGAATCTCTGGGATGGCATTCTGGAATAAAGGTGATATTCATCTCTCACCCTGTGAAATCTGCTGCCTGCTCTTCACTGATGTTCAAGAATCATTTCCTTTATTTCTAATTCCAGATCAGCACCCTCAGTGCTGCAATTTGCATCCCCTTTCCTGCTGAGAGTTGGAGTTCGATTGTTTTTGATTCTGTCCCAGCACCAGCCCTGCAGCCGCCACCAGAGCAGCACTGCTTGAGTCACGTGTGGTCAGTGGTTCCAAGGCAGTAATTACAGATTTAATTGATCTGCTCAGCCCCTCCTGCAGAGCTGAGCCCGTTCCTGGGGCAGGGAAGGGACCCGGGGAGTTGAGGAACAGGCTGGGATCTGACCCCTTCCTGCCCTGTCCCCTGCAGGACTTTATTGAGCTGCAAATCATAACAAAACCCATGGCAGGAGGGGCTTTGCCAACAGCCAGCTCTGGAATGAGGTGGGGATTTCCTCAGAGGTGCAGGCAGCTGGTTAATAATTAATATTAATAATATTAATAATAATAATACTTCTGAATGACAGAAGTAACCCACAGCACTCTGGCTTTTTTCTCCTAAGCTGCCCCTCCCCAGGTCAAAGAAAGATGTCAGGCATCTACCAGAAAATGAGAAAATCCATAATAAAGATGAAAAATAATAATAATAGTANGTGATGCTTTTAAATGGGAATTTTAACTCAGATTCTCTTAAGCCAAAAGGTTTTTTCCACACTCTGCTCTCTCAGACTCCCCAGCCAGGAGAGGAAGATCCAACCTGGCTCTGAAAGGAAGCTCTGACCATATCCTGCACATTGCCAAACTGCACATCTCAGCTGAGCCCAGCATTTCTGAATTATTGTAAATGCCAGTTTTTCACCATCACACCTGATGAAACTGTTCAGAAAAATTCTTTAAAAAATAAAGAGTGACTTTTTTAACTCCTTGATGTTTGACCAATATTTTTGCCACCTCTCCCCCAAACCAGAGAAATCAGAGCTCTTGTCAATGGGCTGAAATGGTTGTACAGGAGCTGAACTCCCCTGCAAGGTTGGGGCAACCACAGATTTAAAAAAGATTAAGAAAATACCTGATCTAGTAGAGACAAATTACGTTTTTATGAACAAATAGGAGGTTTTACAGGATGAAATCTATTTTCTAACATTTCCCAGAATGTTATCAGACCTTTGTTGCCAGCTGATCCGGGATGCAGTCAATCCTCTCTGCTACTGGGATCTTCTGACATTGTGGGTAAAAGTCTGCCAGGGAAATAAAGGAATGGAATATTTAGGATCTCTGAACTGCAGGAATAACTTCATTCCCTCTGAACTCAGCACCTGCTTCTCTAACAATAACAGAGATTCAAATCATTATCAATCATTGCTTTTGATTGATTTTTACCTTCAGAAAATGGCTCACAATTATTTCAGATGTGAAAACTTCACTTCAAACTTTTGAACATACAGGTAATTTTGAGAATTTTATTTCATTAGTCCCCATTTCAGTGACTCCTGTGGGCCAACGTGCTCTGCTTCGTGTGAAAATATGTGCAAAATTAAAAATTGGAAGAAGTTTTCTCCTCTACTAAACTGGGCTGTTGTTTCGTGTCTGACTGAGTGACAATCAGGTAACTCAGGAGCTCAACCACCAAGGCCGGGCAGAGAGCAAAAAGAGCCCCAGCCTCTCTTTATNGCTGGGCAGTTTTACTGAGACACCGAGGTGTTTGCTTTGTATCAGAAATAATTTGTATTTTTCTGTCATTTTCACCTCTGAGCTTTTTGCTCCAGTCCCTGTGTGTGAATGGAATTGCTCAGAATGAAACAGGAGGAAAAGCAGGTGCTCTGCGTCACATCCCTGGAACACAAGAGGTTCCTGATTTATCAATGCATTAGCAAGAAACACAGTGGGATTTTATGATTATAATGCATTTCCCACACAATTTGTCTGCTCCCACAAAGAGAAAGGATCAGGGAGACTTTTTTTCAGCATTACCTTGTTTCATACTCAAAAAAAATTGAAATTATCTTAACTCTGCACCCCTAAAGAAAGTCCCATCATGGGAGGGAGAGATAAAAGATTTTTTCAGGCCAATAAACCCTGACTCACACCATTTATTACATTCATCACTGGTGACTTTGCCTGTATCATCCATAGGAAATTCTGGCTGTGATTCACCTTTGGATGATGATAAGAGCAGAGCAGGGGCCCTGAGGCAGAGCTGAGCAGATCCCACTCAGGGATTTTATTTTTTTTTTTTTGGGAAGCACTCACCTGGAGATTTCACCCCGGGCTCTCCCGAGGCCAGCAGCCCAATGAGGACACAGGCAACGATAGTCACCAGGGTGAAGAGGACAATCAGGGTGAGCTCCAGCCCACTGAACTTCCTCCCCATCTAAAAACCCAGAAAAAAACCCCACTGGTTAAGGCAAAACACAAGGAACAGCTGTAAATGACATTTCCAATTTGTTAAATTAGCAGTGTTTATGAATTATTCAGGTTTTAAGCCACATCGCCTAATCCTGAGGCTTAAATAAAACACTCCTTAAAGATTATGTGCAACAAACCTCCAGCTCAGGATAATTCACCCAGTGCAAATTATGAAATTATTCCACTGAGAAATGCACGTTGGGCCCTGCAAATCACTCAACACAGAACAATTTACTCCTGAGATTAACCATGGGGTTTCCTACAGGTTACTAAAATTCCTCAAACAGAAAACAAATAAAATCCTCTTCCCGCTTTTTTTCCTTTTCCAAGCTTTCTCTTCTCCTTTGGAGCAAACACAAGTCTATTTTTTTTACAAGGGAAGAACTGATTTGTTAAAAATACGCCTGAGAAAAGCTTGAATAAACTCTGAGGGTGTGTCCAGGACACGTGGGGAAGGCAGGACAGAGGGAAATTGTTTATTTGTACAGCAGCAGAACAGATTGTGTACAAGCTCAGAGCTCAGTGGCTGCTGCTGAAACCACATCTGAAATATGGGAAATAAGTCAATGGAGTCAGTGCCTTAAAAAGCTGTGGAAAACACAAGGTTTTCCCAAATTTGTTTCGTATTTTTTTGGTGAGCAAAAAATTTTTTGGTGCTGGTTCAAAGAACAACCCAGAACCATCAGCACTGAGCTGTGCAGCAGCAATCAAACTGATTAAAACTAATTAAAAGCAATCTCAGCAGGCAGATCAATACACACAGGCAGCTACCACTGCATTTAGCTTGTGGTTAAGGGCATTCAACCTCATAAAACCACCTCAAACCCAGAGAAATTGGCTCTTTTTAGTCAAGAAAGTGTGGGAGCACATCTGCATTGCTTGAGCATCAAAACGCTTTAATGTGTTTTAGTGATGACCCACAGGAGTGAAAAATACTCTATAATAAATTATTTTGTGGGTGAAATTACAGTTTGAATCATTGTATGCTCCTGCTGCCATTTTTAACTCATCACCCTCCCTCCATCCCAGCCTAAAATCCCTTTTTGCTGTGTTGCCCCAGATGACATCACCATAAAACCTAAAAAACCTAATGATCATTTGTCTGAAAAGTAGGATTTTATTCAAATTCTTCTCATTAAAGCCTCCTATCTCACTAAATTTCAGTTTATTCCTCTCACGGTCTCCCCCCAAACCCTAAACCATTGGGAACAAGTCTTTATAATTTATAAATCCAAGTTCTGTTGGGTGATGAGCACTCCCCAAAGCTCTCCAGAACCTCGAAAGCAGCAAAACCAAAGCCTTACCTTAAATGTTCTGTGGTTCCCTCATCTGCTGCTCCTGGCTGTGAGGTCCCACATCAAAGCTGAGCTTTATGAGCTGCTGTTATCAGCTCTCAGCTGTGTTTGCAGAGCCCTGGGCCAATGGCAGGCACAGCCAGGGCTCCAGGCAGATTGCAGCCACTCTTTGGACCAAACCCTGCCATTATTGCAGCCGATGCATTGCTGGTTAATTAATAATATTTCACTTCAACACGAAGCATCAGGCTCTGCAAAGGAGAGAAAAGCGGCCATAAAAAGCCAATCAGCTCGTCCAGCTGCATGACTGGTTTTGTTTTTTCTTTTTTTTAATCTCTTCTTTTTCCATATCTTTGTTACTTTAACCTTCGTGGAGCCTTCGCATTCCTCGTCGATGATTTTTGCTTTAATCACCACGAGGAGTCATGGAGCGTTCCCAAACGAGGGAAAGAACTGCTGAACTCATTGCAGGGGAGAAGCAAATTTATGACCATTAAAATTTTTATTGGAATTAATGATAAAATATTAATCCTAAATCAATATAAACAGATTTCATGGGATATTACTAATAAATGTCAAAAGCGGATGAGAAAGATGAAAGATTAACACAGGAATGTTAAAATTTTATAGCAAAGAGGCTTCAATCATAACCTTAATATGAATCCTTCACACCTAACTGGGTTTTGTCTTTTCCTCACAAATGATAGGTGGGATTTTAATATTAAATCTGTATTTTTCAAGGGAAAGCTTTCAATTAATATTTATTAAAGCATTTACAAGTGATTTTTCAATAATGAAGGAATGGCTGAGCAGTGCCACTTGTATTTGTTGTACTGCTCACAAATTGCTCCAATTCCTCCATCCCTCAGCTCTGCCTGTGGAGCCCAGGAATGAGAAGTTTGGAATATTTCCTGTTGCAGCACAGAGAGGATGGGCCCCTTTTGCTCAGTCAGCGCTTAAAGGAAAGAAAATCAATGCACACACAGAGCACTGGGGCTCTCCTGCATCCATTCCTTCCTTCCTTTCTTCCTTCCTTCCTTCCTTCCTTCCTTCCAGAATTCCTTCCTTCCTTCCGGAATTCTTTCCTTCCAGAATTCCTTCCTTCCTTCCGGAATTCCTTCCTTCCGGAATTCTTTCCTTCCTTCCTTCCGGAATTCCTTCCTTCCTTCTGGAATTCCTTTCTTCCTTCCTTCCTTCCTTGCTTCCTTCCTTCCTTCCGGAATTCCTTCCTTCTGGAATTCCTTCCTTCCTTACTTCCCTTCTCCCTTCCCTTCTCCCTTTCCTTTATCCATCCATCCCTCCCTCCATTCATCCCTCCCTCCATTCATCC
>VZTZ01023278.1:0-22703 GCA_013400955.1 Drymodes brunneopygia
GCCCCGCCCGCCGTCGTAGCCAATGGAAAAAGAGTGAGAGGCGTTTCGCGTGCGGTCCCGCCCCCCTCACGCGCGTGGGGCCGCCCTCATTCAGTCGCCTGCGCTGCCCGGCGGGGTTGCGCCCCCTGGCGGGCGGCAGCGCGGGTGCAGCGTTGGGGGAGAAGGAGGAGGAGGAGCAGGAGGGGGAGGGAGAGGGAAGAAACTGCAGCAGCAGCAGAAGAAGCCGGCGGGGGCCGGGACAAGGCCCCGAGGGGTGCGGGAGTGACCTGGGGCCGGACCCCTGCCCGCCGGCACTCCCCATGCCAGCCTCCCAGCCCACCAGGCACCCCGACCCCTGCCCGCCGGCCCTCGGTGTGGGCCCTGCGGCCGGAGCGCAGAGAGACCCCGAGCCGAGCTGGGCTCGGCGCCACCCCAGCGAGGGTGACAGCTCTCCGAGCAGCATCCCCGCAGGATGGAAGGGAAAAGAAGTAAGCCTTTTAAAAAATCGTGTATACATATATGCATGTTTGGGGCAGCCATTAGTCTTGTAAGAAACATTTGTATGAGTAAACTGTCATGACCTGTTTTCCCGTTCAACTAAATGAAATATCCAGAATGAATGGAAAGGTTTGGGATTGGTCTCTTTTTTCAGTTACAGCATAGAAAAGATGAAGTAGCTAACATAAATAAGGCATGTTTTTCGTTCGCTGTGTCATTACGGGCTGCCCGCTATGGAGGTGGTGGAGTCACCGTCCCTGCAGGTGTTTAAGGAAAGACTGGATGTGGCACTCAGTGCCATGGTCTGGTTGGCATCCTGGAGTTCGGTCACAGGTTGGACTGGATGATCTCAGAGGTCTTTTCCAAGCTCTTTGATTCTCTGATTCATGAAGATAAAAATTTCGACTCTTCAATGTGGTTGAAGAGTGCTGCCTTACTTCTCCTTAGTATTCTTACAGTGAAGGGTATCTTGCATTTGTCAAGAAACAGATTCAGTAATCTATTTGCCTTTAAAAAAGCTGTCTTTTTAAATTTTTTCCCTAAATAAATTAGTTTAGTTGTAGTAATGCTGTACTGAGCACATCAATTTAGGGAGAAAAAGAAGAAAACTGTGAGTTAATGGGCAGGGGGGTTGTGTAAGCTCAGCTGAATATGCTGGAAAGTTTGGGTCATCTTGTGTCAGCTTCATGCCTGAGGGACAGTAAGAAATGACCTACGTAAAAAAATTTCCTCACATTGTTTGTGTAATTTGAGTGTTCCTCAGCTAGATCTTGACAAGGTGTGGGGTGACTGGAAGGAGAATGACTATTTCAGCACAACATATTCTCACACAGTGTTCTCCTGATACCCACTGTAGTATATACTTGTATAAATTTTGAAAGGCTGAGTAGCTACAACTATTTTAATTTCTCACCCAATCTCTTTCTTACTTACTTGTCCATTCTGCACCTCTTGCAGTGCTGTGTGACTTCTTTGAAGAGGAGAACCTTACCAGTTCCAGGGAGGAGAGCACTGAAGGTAGTACAATTTGGATTTATGGAGGGAGAGAGGAAAGGAGTGTGTATTTGGCATTGCTTCTGACATGAAAATTACAACTGAAAGGCAATGACTTTGCCTTTTATGGTGTGAGAGGTTTGTCAGCAGCACTACAGGAAACACGCACCCATGTTGTTTATCTAGTAGCTGGAGTAAATAGCCCTGACCTTGGCTGCTTGTATCTTGCTCTAGCATCATTCCCCTGCACAATGCTGGGGAAAAAGAGATATGTGCTCACAAGGATGCTGGACACGGAAAAGAAAATCCCTCCAGCCAGATACCAGTGCACACCCTGACTCATCAGCTGGAGAGATGGTTCTGAATGCTGACAAGGTAGATGTATCCAGTGTCTGCTCACTCCCTGTCCTGACTGTGGTTGGTGATAGCAGCATTTGCACTGGAGAGATTAGTGGTGCAGACATCTGTCTTTTTTGAAATGAAAATAATACTACGAACTTCAAATGCAATCTTTGCTTCTCCATGCAAAACAAAGCTCTTGCTACTGGAGTTTCAGGGTGCTCCAGCATGAGAACTGGGGAGGCATTTCCAAGGTGAGTGAGCACTACACACAGCAGTATATGTTTTATTTCCCTATGGCCTATGCATTATTGAAGTTGAGGACCCAGAAACAAGAAACTGTTCCGTCACCCATCCTCTATAGTAATTCATCCACCAGTTCTATCCAGATTTTGCAAATGTATGGAAATATCTGAAAATAGGTAATGAATAAGGACAGCAATTTTAACCTGCAGTGGAGAAACTTATTACTAGAACTTCTAAGTGCATATTTTTAATTGAATATGTTTTTTTTAAATTTTATTTTAAACACAAATATTAAATGTGCTTTTTGTTATTTTAAATTTGTGATACTGTCATGCACAGCAAAAGGGTGAGAATGGCACAGGGCAGGTGGTGTCCCTTGGACCAGTAGTGTAGGTTTCCAAAAATTGTTGTGACTTCTTTTGTAATTGGACTTTAACCTTTCCGCATGTTTAAAAAAAAAATCTGTGAATGTAAGAGATCATTAAATTTTGTTGATATTTAGTACCAAACCAGCTATTTCACGGGATGAAGTACTTTTATCATTGCCTGTTGATATTAAATATTATGCCTTTAGCTTCTGGTGACATGAGCAGCAAGGGTTGTGGTGACAAAAGATTGTTACTTCTTTCACTGCTGTCGTGGTGCTTTTGAGAGTAACCACACTGCCATAGCATCACTGGGCTTCTGGTGCCCTGGGCAAAAGAAGTCATTCTCTACTCAGTCAAAAGATTAAGGAATCTTTTTTTATGAGCCTTAAAGAATGCAGTATTTCTTGACTGCTGGGAAGTATCACCCCAGCACATTTGCCAACAGAGATTTGCTGTCTGCAAGTGGAATGTAAACCTAGTGTGGTGACAGTGGACTCCACCTCTAGAAATGGAGTTGGGAAACAGATTTGCCTATGCTTTTGTGCTTGGTCATTGAAGAAGAACAACATTAACTGAGAAAAGAGCTGGTTCTTCCTTCTGGCATCATCTTGGGACACACAGAAACATATTTCCTTTTTGTAGTCCTTGACAAAGATGCGCAGCTTATGTTTTAACAACAGCTGTCATGAATGAGCTTAGCACCTCAAAGGTACATGCCTTTGGAAGAGGAGAAGTTCTAAACTAGTAGCTTAAAAAACATTTCTTTAACAAAATGTTCTTTATAAATATTCCTAGTGGAGGAAGGAGGCATGATATATGGGGTGTGTTAATTATTTCAACTAATACCCCTTGATGAACAAAATTTATCAAACTACTTTTATCTGAAAATATTTTTAATGTTTTTCTCCCTACTAAACATGCCAAAACTAATGATGGGACAGGATAGTCATCCTATGCAGCTAAGAGAGGTTACAAATATAAAAAAAGATCCCAGTGTTTTGCTGAGTAAAATATTCAGTTTAAAATATTCTCCTGTGTCACTTTTCAGTGATTTTTTCAGTGAGTTTCAGTGATTACTTTTTAGTGGGACTCATTTGCTGGTGTTTGAAGAAAGGCTTCCAGAGCTCTCTTTGTGACCTGCTTAAAAAGTTGCTTGAGGGACCATCGTGCAATATTGGAAGCCACTCCAGTTCATCACTTGACTTCTGTTTCACTTTCTTGATTAGGTTTAGGAATAAACTTCTGGAGGTTTAATGCATCCTGCTGTTCTGATTGTTTTTTCAAAAATGCCTCCAAATGAAATGAGTGGGAGCCTTTGAATAGTCCAGTTGGAGTTACATATGTTTTTAGATTATCAGGAGCTGTAAATGGAAATTTGCATTTCAGGTGATGTGAAGATGTTTTGGACACAACTGGGAGGTAGAAGAGTGGATGTCATATTTGAGCAGGTGCAAAATGTGCTGTTGTTGCTGAAGGAAAAGATCAAGAATGGAACTGCCACATACCAAGGTTTGAAATCCCTGTAGTAGTTAAACTGGACTGCAGTGTAGCTGTGGCCTGCATTGTGTAGGTCTGTGTGATATCTGCCATAATTCAGATATCTCTGAATTTTAATTACTTAGCTGTTGGTGGTTTTAAGCACTTTTTAAAAAGTATTTTATTTTTCAAAAATTTAAAGTAATTTCAGGTGCAATTCACGATTTTCTTTTGTCTGTATACTTTTTCAAACAATGCATGGCTCTTAAGCACATGGAACTGAAATATTCATTTTTGAGAAGTAATGAAATATCTGCAGTGCCTTGTGTTTCATTTATCATCAGAATATTTAGCATTTCAAGCTGATCTCAGTGAGTTGAGTGATTTTGGGTGAGATAATCATCTCTGTGTTATTTGGTGTCACAGACACCATTATACATTGAAACAATAGTAGAAAAATGTGATACTAATGCATTTCAGAGTGTTCCTGATTTTCAAGGAAATAAAACTTCCTCTGTCTGCATCAAAATGCATTAAAATAGTAATTCTGATAAACTTGTAGCAGCACACAGATTTCCTTTTACTGGTTTTATTTGAATAAAATTGCTTCTTTTTGTTAAGTCACCCACAGAAATGTAATCTAGGGATCTTACTGGGGTTTTTTTAATGCAAGAAAATGTACAGTGGTGTAAGATGCTTTTAAACTAATATAGCCACACACTCTGCATTATATATGACACTTTCTCTATACTGGGAGTGCAATTTTTTGTGTTCTTGAGCTCCCACATCTTGGCTGTTACGACAAAATACTAAAGCAGTGCAGAGATAAAAGCTGACCTTGAATACCCAGATGATGCAATGAATCTGTGATAAAGTTCAATTTGAATTTTTCTGTCCTTTTTTCTGTAAAAGATTCAAGCTAAAATGTTAACATGAATTTTTCTAGTTTTATGCCAGCTTGTAATATTTATTGCATGGGGTAAGAGGTTGAGACAATGGATCTTTTGCATTCTTACTATCTGAAAGCCATTCCCACCAACTGAGAAATAGCATTAATTAGGTCTGCCAAGATCCAGCCCTTCTCAGCCTGAAGATGATCAGTCTCATGACAAAGATAGAAGCTTACACTAAATTGTCTTTATATATATTACTGCCACAGTACACCACCAGTTTATGTGTTTGGAAACATTACAGCAGCTTTCCAAAAGCTGATGGATATTCTGTGCCAATTCGCACCTGATACTGTGAACTGTAATAATTTTGTAATTCCTGGACGTCTCTGCTAGGGTTTGTGGTGCAACATGTTTCTAGTAGTATCTGTCTTGCATGCTCTAGATGAGCACAGTGAGGAGAAACAAGTGTCTCTGAAGGATTTAATACTTTGTTTTACCTATGTTCATTTCTTGAATTAAACCGAGTATCTGTTTTGGCTTGGTTTTTTTGCATAGAATACTGGCAGGCTTGGGCACTGGTGAATGAAGCTAATCTTGGTGATCTCTTAACCTTGACAAATGGTATGTACATCTCCACTGTGTTTGGTATGTGGATTTAATTTGTCTTGTTTTACTCAAGGGAAGCTCAATTCCCTTCTTAGAAATTCGTAAAATAGATCTGAGAAGGCTATTAGCATTACAATGAGGAAAACCTAATTATTCATTTCCTCAAGTACTGAACTGTGAACTCTCACCTGGGTTTGTATTTTTGTGGTTTGTGTGTATGTTTATAATACTTGTACCACAGGAAGATAGTTTGAACTAGTAAGCCTTTATGAACCTGAGCTGTCTGTGAGCAGTTATCCTGTGCATGGCTCCATTAGCTGTAACAGCTTGGCATCCTTTCATCTCTAATAGTGAAGGGAAATCTGTAAATGTGTTTTATGTGCGTGTTCTTTCCGAACACTGTGAAAACCACATGGAAGATTTTTCAGCAGGGCACTTGCTAACAAGCTTTTTGTTAGCTGTAGTTCATAGCAATGTATTGTTTGTGTTGTGTTTTGTTAATTATCTCTTTAGTAACTAAAGTAAATTCAGTCATAAATTGAAATGTGGATTGATGAAGTTTTTGCTCACATTCAATTTTTTTCAGTAAGTGATGAGTTGAATGGGGATAGCACACAGGAAACCAAACCCAAACTGCAGCCTCTTCTTGCAGGTGACAGCACTTCAGACACAGATGTAGAAGCATCTGACAGGTCAGTGCCTTCATTTCAGTTCCTTATTTGACATATTCTTTACTGCAGTTGAGAGAGTTCTCAAATTTGTATTTCTAAAGTCAGTGTTTTAAACCCAGTTTGAATCCTTCCAGTTTTCAAAGTGCAAATGTTTTTAACTTGACCTGTGTGGAAAACCTGAGGTTTTGGGTAGACTTCTCTAATTTCCCACCAGAGAACATTACAGAATAGGGCATTAAAGATTCATGAGTGTTATCAGGGTTAGAGCTTCAGCATCAGTTCTTGGGCTTTCCTTACTGTGCTGATTGTCAGGTGTGTAATTTAGTCTCTCTGTGTTTAGTATTTAGCCTCAGGTACTGATTTGAAAGAGGGGGGTAAATACATTGTTCCTTTTTTTTCAAATTTCCTTGCTGTGTTTTAGCCTGTAAGTTCTGGGAAGAAACTTTTTTTTTTAGGCAATTGAATATGTCTTTATATGTTATTATGATAGTTACAGCTTGTGAAACCTTGGGCCTTCTAGCAATGGAGCTAAAAATATTGAACTATTAAAAGACTGAACACTTCATTGGTTGTCTAAGATGCTGCTCTTATTTCTTTTTTTTCCCTCCTTTACTCCAAAAAGCAAAAAAGAGGACATGGAAAGAACCCACTCAGGGAGTAAAGAAACATCTAGCAAAATTCAAAGTCCACTTTTAAACGTGCAGTATCAGAACCACAAGTGCTCCAGTGCATGTCTTGCCAACAGAGCAGTGGGCTCCTACAAGGGTGAAAATCCTCTGAAGATCCCAATCCTGTTTAACTTCCAAAGACGCCATGCAAAAGCAGACTGCCTTTCGAAATCACTGGATGTGAATTACAAAGCTCCTTGTGGTCGGAGTCTGAGAAGCTTTCGAGATGTACAAAGTTACTTGTTTGAAACACAGTGCAATTTCTTATTTGTTGATCACTTTTCTTTCAACACATATGTACTGTTGGGCAGGAACACCATGAATCCTGAGCCCCTCGTGTTTGAGTTCGATATTAGTAATGGAGCCGAGTCTGTGCCCGTCTCCTTCTGTAACAACCTTGACCACGCAAGATTACCTTACTTCAAGTATCGGAAGTCATCGTGGCCACGTGGATATTATCTCAATAATTTCTCCAGCCTGTTTGTTGATTCCTGTGACTGCACTGATGGCTGCATCAATAGGTAAGTAGAAAGGTCTCGCTTTGGGCCAATGGCACACGATGCCTCAGTGCAGGTTGATAGGGTGTGAAGGCACAGATACCAAACAGTGCCAAACAGGACCAGCACTGCTGGAATGTCTTGTGCCATGCTTTGAGTTGACTGACACCATTGTGTCTTTCTCTTCTCCAGAACTTGGGTGCTCCTGCTGGTCCACCCTCAGTTGTAGGGAAGGAAGTGATCAACAGGTGGATTATTGTGTTCCTTTTCCTTTTTTCCCAAATTGGCAGTGCTTCTCCTCCAAGTGAAGGAGAAGCAGATCTCTTGGCTTTGGAAAAAAAGTAGGGAAGGGAGTCTTTTGCCAGCAGAGGCAGGCTCGTTTTCATGGCAGGCTGGGAATGATCCTGCATTGACAATTTCTGCTGCAGCTGCTACTGTAAAATGGCATCCTATAGATGAGGTGGTACAGCCCTGAGGGATCAGATCATTTGAAACTTAGAGAGTTAGTGAGGGCAGACGAAGAAACATTCCCATTCCCAACCTTTACATGTCGTCCTTCCCTTTGTCTAAACAAAAACTACAAAACTCAGTGATTACAGAATACGTTCGTGGTCTGAGCAGTTCAAATAGCCTTGCTCATTGTCATCTTTTTCTAAATCCCAGTAACTCTGAGCTACACACCCTGTGGAAACCTGCCACAGTTATCATAGGCAAGTTTGGTGGTATTTTTGTCTACTTTCTTGAAGGATGTTTGTCTGATCTCTGTAGGTGTTATTTGGTGTTGCATCCATTTTGTATTGTTAACAGCTAGGGCAGTTGCACGTGTTGCTGTGCAACATAGTTGCTCATGACCCAACAAAAGCTTGAAATCACAGCCTGGTATAATGAAGCTTCAGTAATTTTAGTAATTTAGTTTCAGCTGAGTGGTGGGAAACAGCAAGTCCACAGTGTGCCACTTCTTTGCACTGAATTCCCACAAGAATTGAGATGCTTTTGATGTGCAGTTTTGGGGTTTAGCATTTGCACAATTGCTGTGACTCTTTGGGGTCGTCATGATGTACAATGTTGAAGACAACCACTGTTGCTTGAGTTCTCCACAGTGTAAAATTCTTCACTTCATGGGGGCCAAGGAGGGAGGATGATAACCAAGTAGTGGCAAACAGGCTGGGATGCTGTGCCAGAAGAGGTGATTTTTGTTAATTTGATCCATTTGACAGTGTCCTGCTTATAGTAAGTGTCTGTTGTACTTCAGCTGTTTGCATGTGCCGTTTAAGGAGCTTGGCAGAAGAATGAGGTTGGGGTGGAGAGAACACAGTTGTTGTAAAGCACATGTAACCAGCCAAGAGACTAAGGAAAAAGGTAGGGTGCCTGAAACAGCCTAGTGGAGTTACAGGGAGGGGGAATACAGGTGTATGTATGGAAGTGTGCGTGTGTGTGTGTATAGTCAAGTACATTTCACATTACCTAGATTTATGGTCGATTTATGCTGCTTCAAATCCTTTTTGAGATGTTTTGCTCTTATTTTTAGGTCAAAATGTGCATGCCTACAGCTAACGGCAAGAGGCTGTAGTAAAATTTCTCTGTCTCCAGGTAGTAAAAGATCCTGTGGATACCGTTACAAAAGACTGGAGGGACCTGTTCCTAGTGGGTAAGAAAGATGACAGGAGTAAAATAAGAGCATACAAATAAAATAGCAGTTAATAATTCTGTCTAAGTGCCACAGGATTAAAATAACTGGAGTTTTTGGATTACTGAAACCTTCAATTTTTGTCACAATTCTAGTGACAGATCAGGATGATAAAAAATAATTAATGTGACTTGAGTAATAGGAGGAAAAAAAAACCTTTTGTATTGCAGATCCTACAATTTTCACAGCTTAAATCAAGGTCCAAGGAAAGTGTGAGGAGTGACCAGAGTCCTGAAGATGCATCAGCCAGCTGCTGGTGCCAGACTTGGTTGTAGGTGACTCTTCCAAGAATCTCCAAAGCCATCCCATGCTTCATGTGTTTGCCCTTTCTCTTATTCAGCTCCTGTGGATTAACAGGTGGCCTGGAGAAGGTGCCAGTTACTTCAGGTGTCTAGGAGAGGAATTGTGCAAGGTAGCTTTCTGCAATAGCCAAGGGCTTGAATCTACAGACTTAAGGAGCCCCTTTCAGTCCTCTGTTGGTTTATGGCTGACATGCAGAATCAAAGTTGTCAGAGGACCCAGAAACAGATGCAAAAAAAAGCACAATTATGGGTTCTTTTGGAAATGCTTCATGAAATCCTGAAATTCATGACAGCTACAGTGAAGTCCAGGTTTTCTTGCTGAAATCTGTTCCAGTATAGAATTAGGTGCTTCATCGGGATATCTGTTTCTGTATGATTTACTCCTATAAAACAAAAATTTGTTTTTCATGTATACTAATACCAAAATCTAGGCCAAACAGACTCTTAAAATTTATGAATCAGCAGTCAAGAAAGTCACAAGCTTCAGAGCATTGCTGAACAACCAGTTTTAGCCAGAGTGTTTATATTTCAGTCCAATGCCCTGTTGATGCTTAGAAGGGGAATTAATAATAGGAACTTCGGTATGGTAATGCATCCATTTATACTGTGTTTTGTTTTTTTCCTCTTAACAGGATTTATGAGTGCAGTGTGCTGTGCAGGTGTGACAAGCTGATGTGTCAGAACAGAGTTGTCCAGCACGGCATTCAAGTCAGGCTGCAGGTGTTCAACACAGAGAAGAAGGGCTGGGGCGTCCGCTGCCTGGATGACATTGACAAGGGGACATTTGTTTGTACCTACTCAGGTAGCAGGAGGGGACCTGGGACGACATGTAGCATAATTCTCCCTCTCCCATGGTGTGTGCCCTGGGTTTTTTTTGAGAACAGGGAAATACAGAATTGGAAGAGAAGTGTGTCAATATAATCTTAACTTGCAATATTATCTTTGAAGAGCTCTGCTGTGAAATGGTGACAGACACACAATCAAAACAATATGGAGCAAAACCTATCTCAGACTGCTGATTTTTTTTTTCCCTCAAAAATCTGTGTGTCCTATGCTGGGGTTAATTCTCCTTCAGTAAAAATCACAAAATCATAGAATTTTTTGGGTTGGAATGGACCTTAAAGAACATCTAGTTGCATCCCCACCATGGGCAGGGACACCTTTTACTAGACCAGGAGGCTCAGGAACACTTCCAGGTATGGGGCATCCACAGCTTCTTTGGGCAACTTGTGCCAGTGCCTTCCACCTTCACAGTGAAGAAGTTCTTACGAATATCTAATCTAGACATACTCTCTTTCAGTTTAAAGCCATTGTCCTTTGTCTTATCACTACATGCCCTTGACTAATTCAGTTTGTCTGTCAGCCTATATTGACGTCATAGAATTATAGACAGCATTCATATTTTGCTTTCCCAAGTAATGCTCTTGTATTTGTTAATGTAGGTTTGACCTGTGATAGTGAGTATGACTCAGCAAACAAGCATTTAAAATAAGAAAGAAAAGCCAAGAAAACCTTTCTTTTTCTTTCAGGCAGATTAATGAGCAGAGCTGAAGTATTGGGAGATGCTGAGCAAGAGCTGAAGGAGAAAAGTGCAGTGAATGACAGAGGCCATGACTTTTCTTCCAAAAAAAGAAAACTTGACATTGACCGTTCAGACTCACTGATTGAACTAGTGCAGACTGACAAAAATGACATTTTTGAGAATCAGGAATCTTTGTCTCAGACTGTGGATAATGAAAATAAATCAACCTTGTAAGTTTAGCAAAGTAAGCTTAAGCATAAGAAAACTAATACTCTGCTGTTCTAGAAAATCTGTTGTATAACTTAGAGTATGTCCTCATATGAGGGTGGTGGTTTTTTTGTTTCTGAACTTCTTTTTTCAATTCCCAATTATTTCTTCTAGTGGGACAGAGTTTTTCCTCCATATTAATTTTACTTATGTGTAACACTTGGCTTTTTCTAGAAATTCAGTTCGTCTCTTGGGTGTACTTGATCTGTTCAGGGCATTAATCATAATGCTAACTTGAAAGAATTAATAAAATATACTTGAGATAAATCATTTAAAGATACATGATGACACGGAAAGGTTTGATGTTTGTCAATGTTTGTACCGGATAACTGCTTCCTATCCTTCCTCAACCCTCTCCTGATGTGAGGGACTGAGGTCCTTTTGTGGGAGAGCATTCTCTAAATCTGTCATATATTGTCTCTCCCCCCATCTCCTTCTCTATCCCTTGTCTCCGCAACATCTTTGCTTTCCTAGTTGAAAGCTATACTGTCAAAACTGTCGCAAGTAGTAGCAGGAAAAGGCAAAACTCTGTAGGTGCTCTTTTTTGAGACAATCTGATATAATAATAGTAAAGCAACAGACAATTTGGTTCTCAGCAGGACAATTGGAAAAGGAGCTGCTGTAAAAGCAGCTGCTGATCTCTCAAAAAAGTTTGAGCAACTGCTTTCTTACAAATACTGTAGAGAACCTAGCCTAGGTTCTCAGTTCTTAAAAGCAAAATACTCGCAGAACATGGGGTGAGGCCAGACTACAGGCTCTGCTGTAGTTCCTTCTAGTAGAGACTGGAACTAGAGACTGTTAGAGAAATGTGTGTTGTGAGAGTTACTTATGGGTCTGCTTGTCTTTTATAATAACCTTTTGACCTTTCTGTACAGGGTTCATCTAAAGAACTCAAGTAATGCAGTCATGAGACGGCCTGGAACTAGAACACTTGTTTTTTGCAGTCACCAGCTAAAAATGGTAATAAGTGGCTTTAATAGAGTCATTTTTCACTGTGCTGAATATGTATGTTTGTTTTGACATTTTTATCTTGTATATTTAGATAGTTCTAATGACCTTTCTTCCTTAGAGTGTGTCACACTGTGAGCTAGGCTGCCATGCTAGAAACTGGACCCCATCTCCTCTCCATTATCAGTCCTTCAACATGTTCCCCCAGATCAGCACTACCTACTCTCATGGCCTTCCTTTCTCCACCCTTCACTTACACTCCTCAGGAGCCTGAAGTAATTACTCTCCCCCTGCACTCCTTGTACACAGGGTTAGGGGGTCAGAGTGATAATATTTTTGTGATGTCTCCCCAAAGAATGGCATAGCAGGGGGCAAAGAAAATCTCAGGATGTCTATGCAGTTTTTCATGCAGTGGCAGAGTTGAGAGAACTGACCTGAGTATGATTCCTGACCTTTCATGAGTTTGAAGTGTTGCCTGCAAATACATGCAAAGGAGGAAAACTAGTGTGAACTTATGCTTTAGGTTTCACTGGATTCACTACCCTTAAGAAATGCATATGGGATTTTCATGTTCACATTTTGCAGTGCTGTCCATTCCGGAGCTCCCATAACTAATTGCCTTTTTGTGATGGGAGAGGAGAAACTCTGCCACATCCGGTCATTTCATTGAAACTGTGTAAAAAGCATCTTTGGGATTTGGCTCAGCAACTTACAGTTCTGGGGAAGTTCTTATGACTTAAGAACTTATTTACATGTCCTAATGACTGGGGGACTCTGTCCAGGTTATTTTGAAGGATAATTTGAAATTAAGATAAATGTTGCATTGCAGTAAATGTATTAACTTTTCAAATTCAGCCACAGTTAGCATTACAGTAGATTTGAAACTTCAACCCTGAAGTTCCAAAAGTCACTTTCTATGCCCTGTTGGCCCAGAGTTGCGGTCAGCAACAACACATCTCAGCCTTTTCATTTGATACACAGGTGCACAGTGCCAGCTCGGATGAAGATGATAGTTCTCAGATTCATGAGTCAAGCAAAACCAAACTAACCAGTGGAACAAAGAAAGGAAAAGAAAGTAGGTTTGCAGAGCTCTACATATACTGCATGCTTTGTACAATTGTATCCCATCAGGTGATACACTTTAATATAGACAGTGTGGACAGGCCTGTTCTTAGAGTAGAGCAGCATTGTCCGCTGATGTTGAGACATGTTGAACTGTCCCAACAGCAGCTTCTCACATACAGTGCAGTTGTGGTAAAGTCAGTCTTGCAGATCTTGCTGTGTCACACCCTGTTCCAACCAACAAAAATTGAACAGGATATAATTCTGGGGTGGGGGGACCTCAAGCTGGAGAGACAGTGTGAAGCTGATGCTATTTGCACATGCATCTTGTTTCTGTCTTAATTACAGTCTATGATTCTCTTGAGAATTAATGCGGAGAATGATAAAAAGTGCTATGTGGGAGAAATCAGTCTGGATTGGGATTTGAGAAGAGTGAGACACTAGGTCACTCACAGGCACCTTGAGCAAGTGCTTTAGGCACCACGGCAGAAAATAGTGATTTGTGGGAGGACTGATGAGAGACGTGGAAAAGGGCAGTTGTGGTACAGACTTGTAAGTAGCAAGGAAGCTGCTTAGATTTAGGAGGATGCAGGAAAGAGTGGGTGGGTAAGAGTTCAGAGCCAAACAAGGGAAAGGCTTTGGCCTTAAACTGGTATTGAGAAATAACATACATGTCCATTGACAGAATCCACCCAGCAGCAGAAGAAAGAACATCCAGTGGAAATTGGACAGACTAACTCTGCAGGTGTGGACAGTGCAGGATGCAAAAGAAAGAGTATGTCACTGCAGGGTGTTGATTGTGGCAAGTCAGATATCCTGGATGACACATGTGTTGTGAGGCCATCCAACAATGCACCCTTAAAAGCTGACTGCAAAGAGAAAAGTAGCAGGCAGTCAAAACAAGATGCACTTTGTGAGGAGGCTGATGGTGATGGGATGCTTCCCAAGAATGCCACTGAAGAAAATATTTATGTACTGGATGCCACAAAAGAAGGAAATGTGGGTCGTTTTCTAAATGTGAGTACTAAGTTGCATAGGTTCTCTTTGTTGTCTTTGCAAATATATCATTTACTTGTTTAAGCTTAAACTAGAAAGCTTTTGCACAAAAACAGCATGTGTGGTAGGTGCATGACAAGAGAGGCATGTGGTGCTCCCTGCAATCACAGGTGACAGAACAGTAGGTTGGGTCACAGCGGCTGTTCGTGCTTCCATAAGCCGATACATGCTATACCAGCTGTAGTTTTTGGCGTCACTGCGTTCCTGAGAGACATACTCCCCAGTAATGAATGATGTCTCTTTTGTGATGGCCTTTTTAGAGGTTCAGAGAGCAAATAGCACATTTTGTTGAGCCACATGCCTTCTTCCAGCTTTGTTTACTTTGTTCCCCAGCCATTGTAAATTCTAGTTAGTGCTAATTTAGGGGAGGTGGTGTGTTATTGAACAAAACTTCCCTACTGTTCAATCACAGGTTCAGAAAGTGCTGTGTCTTACTGTGTACAGCTGCTAACTAAGTCTCTCAATTCTGACTTGCCAAGAAATAAATAGCAATCAATTGCCAGGTACCTCCAGCGAAGACAAATGGTTCATAGACACATCTGTAGGTACTCTGCAAATAATTTGTTTATCTTCATTAGCATGAATATATCTTACAGCAAAGCCCTTTTATAAGTTTAAGCTGTTCTTCCTTGCAGAGGTAATATGGTGTTAATATTAGTAGTTCATCTTGCAGAAACCTTTCTTCTGCACCCCTGAGCATACGCATGTTCCTACACGCACCTGAGTGACCTTTCACATTTTGTTCTTTGCCAACGCAGAGTCATTTAATCCATTAGTTGCTCCCTAGCACTGCTGCCCTGGCAATGGATAATAAACATTCCATGTGGGCTGGAGAAGGGAAGGAAGAACCTACCTGTACGAGTGACAGATACCTGACACAAAATAGTTTTTTCAGCCTATGATGCTGTGTTTGACTGCTTCTAATTCAGATTTTCTGTTTTACAGCATAGCTGCTGCCCAAATCTCTTTGCACAAAGTGTGTTTGTAGAAACTCACAACAGAAGTTTTCCATGGGTGGCATTCTTCACAAACAGGTGAATTTCTGGAAGTTTAATGTTGTTCATTTAAGGCACTAGGGAAAAAAGCAGTGCTTAGTTATTAGGGCATAATTACACTGAGGGGTGAGGCAGATGCTTAGATCATGAAAGCACAAAACTACCTTCTTATTGGTGACGTCTTATGGTGCACTAAAGACAGAAGAAATACAGCTCATTGATTATCACTAATGAGTTTTTCTTCAGTTTTGCACTGAAATGTAAAATAGGGAGGGTTAATTTTGATGTGTCCACTTCAGTGATAATCATCTTCAGTGGAGAAACAGGTTTAACTCGGAATGGTTATTTGGAAAGCCAGGATTCACTCATCCCACTATTGTGTCTTAAGGAATGGCCACCAGACCTGGGTTCCATGGGGCTGGATTAAACACCACAGAATATTAAAGCTGAGATACTTCATGGACCAAACAAGCTGGCTTCAGGCCTTCTCCTCACAGCCATCAAGACAAGCAGGACTTTGTGTAGCCCAACATGTGCTGAGGATAATAGGTAATAGGATACTCATAGGTGAAACTTTGTTCTGAAAGTAAAAGATGCAGATATTTTCTTAGTGTCTAACAGAAAAAGAGGTACAGAGAGCTGATGCCAGTGAGACACAAGATGGCAGCAGTTCAACCCAGGAGAGGAAAGATGAATTGTATGAGTGAAGTTAGCTGATTGAAGGAGAGTTCCTCTCACTGGCTCTTCCATTTTCTGGGCATCACTCTTTTACAACTTTTCTAAAGTAAGACCTTCGTCTGGATCATTGAGCTTAATTGTGTGCCTTCCATGAACTTAGCCAGTCAACTTTTTATTTGCTTTACATGTCTGGCCTCTGGAACATCTCAAGTCAGCAAGTCCTAGGGTGCAATTATGTGCTGTAGGAAAAGTCCTCATTGTTTGTTGCTAGTCAACTGCCTGGGAATTCACTGGATGTCCCCTGTATCGGATCCAGTGAGAAACATCAGAGAATTACTCTCTTCATTACAATATTCATATTTTATTGCCTTTTCCATCAGTTGCCCCTCAGTATCTTAGTCTCAGGCATTTAGTTTGGCATTAATTTTGGACAATGAATTTCCTACCTTGGACATTTCTTCTGTTGTACTACCAGAGCAGCTGGTTCATGGGGAGCATGTGTTTAATTCTGAGTCTTGGGGTTTGTGCACATAGTGCAATTGCATTAAAATGTAGCTTCTCAGACCAAAGATGACAGTCTTCAACAACTTATCCAGAGATCTCTTCAAGCTTCAGTGATGCACTGTACATAGGAGAAATAACAAAACTGTTATTCATCGAGATGTATCCCTTATATGGTTTTACTTTTTTTTCTTTGTTTTGGGGTTTTTGTCTGTTTGTTTTTTCTTTGTTGTTTTGTTTTCAGTTTTTTGTTTGCTTGGTTTTTGTCTCCCAGAATTTCCCTCTAAGTTACGGCACATTGTTTAGATTCCAGCCCTATTTGCAATCTCCATAGCTTTGGTAGGCAAAGCAGCATGAGTGTGCCAGGGACTCCTTGTATCCCTTGTTTCTCTCCCAACAAGCTGCCTGTATGATGATCCCTGCCCCCTACAATTTTTGGATTTGCATGTGTGTTGTTGGTGACAAATTGTAAGCACAGTCCTGTTTCACTTAGTCCAAACAAATTGTCTGTTTTATTTCTTAGGCATGTAAAAGCTGGAACCGAACTCACGTGGGATTATGGTTATGAAGCTGGAAGCATGCCAGAGACAGAGATTTCCTGTCACTGTGGAGTTCAGAAGTGCAGGAAAAAAACCTTATAGGCTAAGTTTTCCTGCTGTCAACACACTTGGGGATTTGTATACTGGAAGGGATGACTACTCAGCAAACAGCCCTCAAATCTGTGGTGCTAATTGCATTCAACTGAAATGCCTTACACCTGAGGTTTTTTAAAATTTACATTTAAACACCACTTTTGTGGTTTACAGAATCAGAACTGTTTGTCCTAAAAGCAGAAATCAAACTTTTCCTAGACAATTTCTGTTCTCCTGGTCTTCCTCCTCCCTGCTTCTAATCCATGAGCAAAGTTCACAGTGCACCAGAAGAATTCCTGCTCCATGCTATCTGCAGCAGAGACATGACTGATGAGAGCAGCAGTTCCTTGGGGCTTTCTCTGCCCTTACACAGGGCTGAGTTAGCAAAATTCAGGTTTCTGAAACTCATTATGAATGCAAGACTGCCTGTCTGGGCACTAGGAATTGTTAAAGTACACCTAAGCCTGATGAATCCAATGGGACAGATAGTCCTGAACAGAGATGGAATTAAACAGAGCAGTTCTGCAGAGCTGTGTTTGTGCTACGAAGTGAGCTGGACATGTCCTGCTGCAGCAGGAGAGAAATGACTGGGTTTTGTTGGTTTGCACCCCTCTCCGCGCTTGTGACACAGAGAAAAATCCTTGAGAAATCCAGTGTACCTCATCTCAGTGCCATGTTGTGTAGTGTGGGACAGCTGGGCCACAGAATTCCTTACCACATAGTTTGTTGGGGAGAAACAAGCTACATTAGGAGACATGCAGTGCAGGTGGCTCTGAATGGAGCAAGTATGGTGCAGGTATGTAGCTTTTGAATGTGCTGGAGCCTTGGGCAAGCAAGGAGGTGTCACAGATGAGCAATTTAGAAGCTTGAAGAACCGCTGCCTAAGGTTTTTAAAAAAGTGGTTTTATTAAAAATGTTGTAAAAATTAAGACTTAACATAGTTTGATAGCAGAGTTCACTCTGTTACTGCAGAGGATATAGTAATGATTTAGAGTTACCAATACAAAATCTAGTGGCACTGTAGTACAAGGCTGTGTGTGACATCAGTTGCTTACCAGAGACCTGCAGTTGGTCAGGGGTCTCTCAGCCTGGAGGAGTAGCACTGAGAGCATCCCAGCTCACAGGAGGATCACTGCCGTACTGCCAGCTGATTAGCATGAGAGCCCAAAAAAGGCTCACTCAGGCTGTCATTTATGGAATAAAATGGTTGGATTGAAGTCAAACTACCTTTGTTGGACAAGGTAAACATGAGAGTGTTGTACCTGCACTTTACTTTGTTCCTTGATAAATGAGTCTTGGAAGAATCACCCATTTATTCATGTGTTAATTGCATGGTTGGTATCCCAGATTAAGCCCATATGCATCAGTGCTCACCATGCACTCTGTTCCTTGGGGGTTTTCAGAGAAATGGTTGGATCAAATGAAGGTCTTGGCCTGGTTATGTCCAAGCCTATACTGCAGAATGAAGGAGAAGCAGGAACCAGTTCTCAGCCCTGAGGCCAAGAAGCAATGGATGGTTTATGCACACATGGCTTAGGGTTCTCTTTTAATTGGGTTATGTCTGTGCTGTGTAACTGTGGACAAACATGGTGTCTGTGGCCCTAAGTGGCTTTTTTTTATAGTTTGTTTTGCATGCTTCAACCTTAAAAGTCATGGGGTTTTGCTGGAACACAGGATGCTCTTAAATTTTTCAAGTCTCAGCATGCATGAGGAGTTTCAGCATGTTAAAACTGGACCTTTAACAGAGATAATACTTCTCCAGATAATAATTATCCAGAGATAATAATTCTGCTTGCAGTGAAACCTCAGCTCTTCTCTCCCACGGCACTGTTTGAGAGTTTGACACATCCATCAAGCAAACCTCTCCTCAGCTTTGGTCCCAAGAGTCATCGCACTCTGGGTTTGTGTGGGCTTTCCCCACTTATCTTCAGGAATAAATGCACAAGAGCATGGTTACCCCAGTGTTGGTAGAAGTACCTCTTCTAAAAGTTGGAGCCACCCATCGTTGCCCTGATCAGCCTCTCTGTCACTGCAGCCCCTGTGTTAGCTGGGGACAGCACTCAGCCCAGTTGCTTTTTGCTTCATTGAAGATCTGTGTGTACTCAGAGAGAATATGCCATGGGGGAACATCTTTCAGTGTTAACCAGAGACATACCAAAGTGTATGACAAACCCACAGGTAAAACCTAGGAGTGGTATTAGCCTTTTAAACAAAGTGAAAATGCAGAAAACACCTGTGTCTAGACTTGACTTGAAAAGAAGATGGGAATATTGTTAAAGCATTGGGGAGAGGCTGGGGAGAAAGGTACATTTTACTTCTGTTGACTATGTTTTCCAGATCAGTGGTAGGAATTGATGATACTGGGCTGGTGAGGAAAAGCCCTGTTTCTTGATGCAGGAAAATAGACCTGATGTTTCAAAAGTTGCAACACTTGCTCCACGTGGTCTGCGACTATGGGTGAGCCTCTGGGAGTGTAGATGTCACAGAAGGTGTGTGTATGAGACAGGGCTTTTTGGCTAGGTGAGTTTATCAAGTCTGTCTCCAGGCTGTTGCTTCTTCATTCTCCTCCTCCAGACCAGAGATCATAATGTATCCATGAGCAAAATCGCTTTACAAGATGTGATTTCTGCCTGCTTCTGTAGTGTTACTAGAGCAGGTTCTGCTGAGGGTGTCCTGCAAGTATTTTCTGCAGGTAATGGCCACAGGAGTGCTCACCTGAGCTCTGCTCTGCTGTCTGTTCCTCTGCTTGTCACAGCTCACAGATGGGGATGCTTCTGAGCAGAGCCCCTCATGTCACCCGTACTTTAGCAGAGCAGTGTGTAAAAGCACTGAGCACAAGCACTAATGGAAAAACAGGTGAACATATTCCAAGTGAAGCACCTGTGGAATGACACATTTGGGGCTTTTCATCAGCCTGTTGGGGGTTTAAAAAATGAAGAGTCCCTAATGGGAATTATTTGCATTGAGATGTGAATTGCAGCTCTGACAGCGAGCAGGACAGTGAGCAAGATGGTCCCAACAGAGGGACATTAGGGATGTGAGGATATATAAGGGCTCCATGGAAATAAATATTAGCACTCAAGATAAGTATACAAATGCAAAGACAGCTGAAGATCACTTATGACATAAATATAAAAGAAACTGGGCTGGAGCATATTAACTGGTTTTTTTGGTTTTTTTTTTTTGCCAAAAAATTGCTGAGCATTTATTTCCAGCACTATGTACTTCAGCATAACTACATTGCTTGGTAGTGCAGCAGTTTGGATGAAGAGATTAACAAAGGTTTTGGACTTGATTTTCTTCCACAGAGAATTTTTTCCCATGTTGAAGAACAGACTTCTGTTAGGAAGATTTTACTAGTTTAAGAGTTACGCACTTGTGGGTGCTTGAATCATATTGACTCATTTGAGCATTATCTAGGTATTAGATGTTATAAATGAGCCAATCAATGTTATGATTAAAGAGAATTTATTAAAAATCAAAGTATAAAATTTGAAAAAGAGCCATGAAGCAAAAGCAACGCCGAGCCGGGTGATCGGCACTGGGTGAACTGAGTTCCGACCTCTGTCAGTTTGAATCTCACTAGTTCACGTCTGCAGTTTCTATGAGGTGTCTTTTTATACCTTTTTTCTTCTTTATTAATTTTATCTTTTAATACAACAATGTAGTTTTTCCTGTCCTTCCGGCACGTCTGATGATAGTTCCTGAAATCAGTAGTCGATTTTTGCTGCTGGAATCAGTTTCTGACGAAAGTATATTATTTATTGCATATGCACACACAAATACACATCCTGGAGCCATGTATTTGTATATACACATATCCTGGAGCTCTGCCAGATGAGGAAATCCCATGAAATGCTTATCTGTGGAATGCAGATTGAATGTATCTCGCTAGGGCTTATTTAGACAGAAATCCCTCAAAATGCACAATTTTGGCAGCCACCTGTTTCCGGTATTTGTGCTTTCTCTCAACTTCAGTAAAATGCTGTAATCTTAAATTTTAGCACAAATTATTTTGCAACATATACTACATAGATCTGGGAATTGTAATTTTGTAGCAGCATTTGGCTAATAGATACAATCTAATTCCAAGCCTGGACACAGGGATCTTAGCTCGGATATGCTGCATCTAGCAGGTGCAAAGAGATTTTGGAAACTACCTGGAAATGATGCCAGCAGTGTTGAAAAGCTAAACCTGCTCTAGTTGGTAAAGGGAACTGATCTTAAAAGCTCCATATTGTGTTTGGTATGGCCTCCTGATAAGCCAGAACATGCCTGTTAATGTGGCTGGTGAGCTTGCTGGGGGAGGTTCAACAAGACCAAGTGCCAGGTCCTGCACCTGGGTCACAACAACCCCATGCAGGCTAGGGCAGAGTGGCTGGAAAGATGCCCAGCAGCAAAGGACCTGGCGGTGCCAGTCAAGAACAGCTGAACCTGAGCCAGAGTGTGCCCAGGTGGCAGAGAAGGCCAATGGCATCCTGACCTGTATCAGCAATAGTGTGGCCAGCAGGGCCAGGGCAGGGATAGTACCCCTGTAATCAGCACTGGTGAAGCCACACCTCAAATCCTGTGTTCAGTCTTTGGACCCCTCAAATCAGGAAGGACATGGAGGTGCTGGAGCATGTCCAGAGAAGGGCAGCAGAGCTGGGGAAGAGTCAGAGCACAAGTCCTATACAGAGCAGCTGAGGGAGCTGGGAGTGTTTAGTGTGGAGAAAAGGAGGCCCATAAGTGATCTTACCCCTCTATAGAACGGCGTGAAAGGAGGGTGCAGCCAGGCTGAGGTCCGCATCTTCTCCCTGGCAGCAAGTGACAGGAAGCTGCACTGCGGCTGTTTAGGCTGGACAGCAGTTCTGTGATTCTGTGTGTAATGGATGAATAAATGATAAATGTTGGCTTTGTAAAAATAGTGCTTTGATAAAATATAGTTAAGTAGAAGCAAGATTGTAGTAAAATTATAACCTCGAGATAAGTGTGATATATTGAAAATGTAGTCATAAATATATAGCTGTAAACGTCTTTTGAGCTGATTACTTGCGATGCTAGGAATTTCAAGGGAAACAAGAGAAGATAAGGCAAATTCACAGCTCTCGGCTGACACTGTCCAGGCACCTGAAGAGACATTCTGGCGAGAAGGAGGGGGGCAGAGACCAGGAGGAAAGAGTTGTTTGAACTGTAAATTTTCTTCTGAGCTTAATGAATATGTAACAGTTAAGAGTACTTAATCCATTATAAAATGAACGAAAGCGTGCCTCTAGCAGATATGCTATGCACCCAGCCCTATTTTTGCCTTTGTTCTAATAATAAATGTTCAATATTATTTTACTAAAACTTTTGTTCCTGGACCCGTTTTTAACATGTGAAAAGTGAACACGGGGCTTGGGGCGATGCAGGATATCGCCATTCCCATGGTGAAAGCCCTCGGGAAGCGGCTGCCCGACGGCGGTTCCGGCAGTGCCTGGCGCGGGTATCGAACCCGGGGACCCCCTCCGTGACCCCGGCACGGCCGGAGCCGCGGGAGGTGACCCCGCCGCGCCTCCCTTGCCACGTGACGGGCGCCGGACACGGGAGGGCCGCAGCCAATCAGCGTCGGGTCGCTGCGCGGGGCGGAGCCTCGGCGGGCACCACGGCGCATGCTCTGTTCTCCGGCCAGGTACGCTCACTTCCGCGCGGGAGAGTTGAGGGTGGGGGAGGGGACAGCGGCAGTGGCAGCTCGCGCGGGCTGCGAGTGGGCGGTAAGTGCCACCGGGGCCGCGCGGGGCGGGGGGAGCGCGGGGCTCGGTGCCTCCTCAGCATCCCCTCAGCACCCCCTCAGCACCCCC
>VZTZ01023278.1:22773-66170 GCA_013400955.1 Drymodes brunneopygia
GGCTCGGGGGGCGGGCCGTGAGGCGGCACCGGGGGACCCAGGGAGAAGAAATTCCTTACTATGAGAATGGTGAGGCACCGGCGCGGGTTCCCCAAAAAAGCTATGGGTGTCTGATCTCTGGCGGTGTTTAAGGCCGGGTTGAATGGAGCTCTGAGCAGCCCGGTCTAGCGAAAGGTGCCCTGCCCACGGCTGGGGTCTTGGAATGAGATACTCACAAGTGAAAGGTGGTCAGAAAGACAGCTTTGTTTATTCTTGTTCCTTGCGAAATCTGGATGT
Organism: Drymodes brunneopygia; assembly: GCA_013400955.1. NCBI lineage: Eukaryota > Metazoa > Chordata > Aves > Passeriformes > Petroicidae > Drymodes > Drymodes brunneopygia. The sequence continues at coordinate 23,050 of VZTZ01023278.1, forward strand.
GTTTGTTCTGTAATGACTTGGGGAGAAGGGGGAAGGGAATGTCCGTCGTGTCTAGCTGTGACATCTCCAGCCGTGCTTCTTTCCCCACAAAGCACAAAATGAGGGACACAGTGAGTGTGGGTAATAGGTGTGTGATTTCTTTCTTTCTTCCTGCTTCCATAGATCCAATCCTGAAGTGCGCTGGAAGGAAGAGGAGAGCAGAGCAGGAGCTGGGGCAGTGGGTTTCAATAGCATGCTGGAAGTCAGGGGACTTGGGTTGTTTTCCTTAGTCCCCTATGGATATATTGAGATTTTGTGCCTTAACCTCATCCTGTGTAAAAGATACATATTTGCATGCAAAGATGCTTTCAGAACTGGAGAGCAAGTACTTAGAGAAAGTGGTAATGTTTCAGCAGAATTGCTGTATTTGAAAGTGGCACAAGCCCTGCACTCTTGCCAGCACTGTTCTTCTCCATTTTTACTTTCTGTTTCCTTTCCCGTTTTCTCCCCTTTAGTCACTGTTGCGAAAAAATAAAAAAACGAAACCCACAGCCCTGCTTCTAGGAAATGGCACGGGTACAGGAGGAGCGGCCTGGTGTGACTGTTCCTTTCAGCTTCCACTCTGTCTTCTGTTTTGCAGCGTCATTTGTTCTGTCCCAAGCGGAGGGCAGCAGAAGGGCCGCCAAGTCTTACAGCTGAGTTAGGCCCCTTGGGTTCCCTGTGGTGGTGACAGTGGAAGTGAAGGACTTTGGGACAGCAAGGGATTGACTGTAAAACAACTGGTGAAAATCCAGCATTGAGAAGTGGAAGATGATGGATGTGTCAGAGAAACAGCCATAACGCTGATGCCCTCCCTCTATCTGATGCCTCTTAAGCGATCTGGGGAGCTGTAATACTCTATAATACTAGTCTAGTTGACAGGGTGGGGTTGGGTCATTCTTTGATTCAATGGTCTCAGAGGTGTTTCCCAGCCTAATTGATTCTTTGACAAGCATGTGACTCTCACTGAAAGGCATCCCTTCTGGGGGGGCCAGGAGGACAAACCTGTACATCTGTCCCTATGATTTCTGTGTCCAGTTCTCACCCTCCAGTTAGGTACAAATCAGGGTACTTTCGTACCTTCCATTGTTTGTGGTTGCGTTGCACAGAATACTCCAGAGGTGCAATTGATGCAAAACATTTCCTGTTAAGCAAGGGGAAGAATGAGACCACACGGCTCCCATGCCACCTCATGTTCCTTCCCAAAGCTGTGGCAGCACAAACCACGAGCCCTCCATCCAGCTTTGTGTACTCTGATCACTGTGGGCCCCATTGCATGTTGAGCTTTGTGTTTTCTTCACTACTTTGTGCTTCCAACAATAGTTCTATGGAAGTGTCAGCTCTGCACTCAGAAGCAGGCTAAAATGTTATTGGAATAGTAAGGATTATTAAGGAAAGAAGAAAAATACGGAGTAATATTGTGACTTTGTAGTGTGAATGGTAGTCCATCCTTTTTTTGAGGTGGTTTGCTCTTCTCTGAGTGTAGCTGGAGGAGTAGAGAAGGGATAGAGAAGTGACAGAGGTGAAAAAAACTGCGGACCATCTTCTGTACAAAGAAGAGCTAAATAGTTTCAGATTCCTCGACTTGAAAAAGTGACAGCCGGAGAAACAGTAACAGAGCAATGCTGATATGAGTGCTACTGAAAGAGTGGGTAAGGAGCAAGGGTTTCTTGCCTTTTCAGACAGATCCAAGGGCATCCACTGGAATCCCTGAGTGGCAGGCCTAAGGCCTGTGCAAGCAAAGCATTGTTCAGATGAAATGTAATTAAACTGTGTAACTGGAAACCAGCCCTTAGCCTCTCCCTTCTTGCGTAGGAGCAGTCAGCCAGATCCAGTGCCCTGTTTAGCTCCGTATCCTCTTCCTGGTAGTGCACAGGAAGAGAACAGGCTCCTGTGGGGTTGTGTTGGGTTTGCATGGCCAGGTTTGGCTGGTGGGGGTCCACAGGGGTGGCTTATGTGAGAAGCTACCAGAATGTTCCCCCATGTCTGGCAGAGCCAATGCCAGTCGGTTCCAGGACTGGCCCTCCCCTGGCCAAGGCAGAGCCAACCAGGAATGACAGTAATGCCTTAAGAAGGAAAGAAGAAAATTACTGGGCAGATATAATTGTGGGCAGAGAGGAGTGGAGTGGGAATGTGTGAGAGAAACAACTCTGCAGACAGCAGGGTCAGTGGAGAAGGAGGGACAGGAGGTGATCCAGGTGCTGGAGCTGGGATTCCCCTGCAGCCCCTGGTGCAGACCATGGCGAGGGAGCTGTGTCCCTGCAGCCCATGGAAGGCCACAGGGATGCAGAGATCCATGTGGAGGAGGTGGATGCTGAGAGGAGACTGTGACCCCATGGGAGGCTCATGCTAGAACAGGATCCTGGCAGGGACCTGCAGACCCATGGAGAGAGGAGCCCATGCTGGAGCAGGTTTCCTGGTAGGACTTGTGACCTTGCAGGGGATCCATATTGGAGCAGGCTGTGCCTGAGGGACTGTGCCCTTTGGAAGAGTGACCTATATTGGAGCAGTTCATGGAGACAATCCATGTTGTTCATGGGATGGAGTCACGGAGAAGTTCCCGGAGGACTGTTTCTGGTGGGAGGTACTCCACACTGGAGCAGGGGAAGGACTCTCCTCCCTGAGCATGGCAGGAATAATGAGTGATGAATTGACTATAACCCCCATTCCCCATCTTCCTGTGCCTCTTGGGGGTAGGAGATAGAATTTGGAAAGAAGGAAGGGGTGAGGGCAAGGTGGTTTTAGAATTTATTTTACTTCTCATTATCCTGCTCTGACTTTGTTAGTAATAAATTCAGTTTATTATCCCCAAGCAGAGTCTACTTTGCCCGTGATGGTATTTGGTGAGGGATCTCTCCCTGTCCTTATCTTAACCCATGAACCTTTCATTATATTTTCCCTCCCCATCCTATTGTGGAGGGGAGCGATGCTTTGGGGGAGTGCCTGGCATCCAGCCAGGGCCAGCCCACCACAGGGAGACAGGATACAGGGATAAATGGGGCAGTAGGTGCAGACTGGCTGCTTCTGCACAGAGGAGTGGTCAAGAGCTGTACTTCCACTGCTTCTGGATTCCTGCAAAGGTTCTGGAGTAACCCCAAGGCTGACCTTGACCAAGTGTCTTCTGTTCTCCATCTGCACCAGGATTTCTCCAGAGCCTGTAAGAACACCAAGGACTGTAGACTCCACCTTTAGCCCCTTCCTTTCAAAATTCCTAGAACTGGATCCTCTGACTGGGCCTGAGCAGGGCCTATGTATCTGCATCGATTCCAGGTATTGGTCTGCTGCAGAGACCTTTTCCTGTACTCAAGACTATTCAAACTCTAGCTCGTTCTGCTTTTTAATTTCTTTCTTTTCTGTTCTAGTTTCTAATATGTCTTTTGTGTTTCTGTTTCTTTCTATTGTATTTATTTATTGCTCAGGTTCTGAAACTGATATGATGGTCAGTGTATAGATGGGTATTGGAAATCAGTTTCTACCCTGCCTTGCTTACAAGACATAAAAGGACAGAGGGGGGAAAAACTCCAGCTGTGTGCAAAAGCAAAGTGACTTGTTGTGATTATAAGTAAATTGTCAGTAGTGTCAGCCACAGGAGAGAAAACAGATAAAAAGTCCTCTTCTACTCTGGTGGTATTTTCACTTGGGGCTGCCCAGTTTGTTTTATGCAAGGGAGATGGGAACTAATGGAAACAGTTTGTCTGTTGAAAGCCAGAAAAAGATTGCAAGATTTGCTGGCCTGTGAGATTTCCTGCCTGTTTTGTACTTTGGCCTTAATACTTGTCACTAGAATAATTTGGCTTCAGGTCTTCCTATTTCTTGAAAGCAAATGCAGAATTTTCTTCCCCCTTGTCATACAGGAGTTTGTGCTGGCAGCAGTGACATATCCAGCAGAGGATAGTTTGGAGTATCACACCTTGTAGGAGTGGAAAGTTGTTGAAGATTCCTGCGGTGGACTTGCACAAAAAACACAAAGTAAAACTTCTGCTACAAATGTTTTGGGGTGATGCTCTAACCTGCTGGTGGGAGATGTGCATAAAGGCTTGTCCAGAAATACTTGGACTGCTTTTGTTAAATAGGTAGCTGGCCTCAAAATTTTGCAGCTGCTGGAGGAAAAGAAAGACTATGTGAAGAAGAACAATTAAGACTTGAGTGGATATGGTCAGAAAAAGATAACAGGTGTCCCTGGGGAAATTCCCAGGATTCAGGGAAAATTCTGTCACTCCTGTTAGCACTTCACCTTGTGGAGAGAGAATGTTTGAATCTGTTATTTAGGATTTTTTCTTGTGCCCCAATTTACTTGTAGACCTCTCCACACTACTTTGCTACATCCTTCTTACAGTAAGAAATTAGTGTTTCTTCCTTGTTTTCTGTGAGTTCCTGAAAGGCTCTGGTGAAGTTTGGGGGCAGCCATTTTTCTGTCCTTTGCTGACCCACAGACCCACATGTAGCAACAGTAGATAAAGAAAACACTGCTATGAGTGATTGCCCTTCTCCAAATAAAAGGACTTTCACACCTTAGAGCATGACTTGCTGGGCTGCCCTTGGATCTGTTTTTGGAGCAGATATTGCCAAGCAAGCTTGAAAACTCTTGTATTATCCTTTATGACTTGTTAGTGACTTTGCAAGAGGAGATAAACCACTCTTTCTCCTGCTCTAATTGCTGGAGCTCCTGGGATCTGGTTTCCATCCCACTGCTGTGCCAAGAGTGGGCTTTGCCTGTTCTTCTGGTAGTTGTTAGTGGAGGAATAAAGCACAGAGGATCAGGAGATGTAGGTGAAGGAGCAGTTAGAGGGCAGGTGTTGGCAGGCTCTGCTTTCCTCTGTCCTACTTGGCCTATGGAAGTTGTCAATTGCTTTGTGTTTTGTCCCAGTTTTTTTGCTCTAGGTGCTTTCTGGATAATGGCAATGATGGTGAGAAGAAAATGTGCCTTTTGTGCAGAAGGGGAGGCTGGCTCTGTGATGTACATTGCCACAGAGAGAGATATTGCAGCTCATCAGGATTGTCTGGTGAGTGCCTTTAGCTGGTACTGAAGAGGAGTGGAGAAGACAAGAGAAGGGGGAAGTTTCCACTGCTTATCTGTTCTTGGTTTTGCAATGATGTCTGGATTGAAAGGCTGGCTACTCAAACCAGCAAGTTTATATTAGATTGAAAAGCTGTGAAAAGCAACAGGCTTTGGCCCGGATTTTGGAGCGGGAGAGGACATGTCTGCACAGCTGGACTGTTGATATGTGGTGTTTTCATATGTGTCTATTGCTGATCAGTGGTCCCAGACACACATGGAAACACCACAAAGACCACAGATAGTCTAGCAACAGGAACAGGTCTTCTTGAAGATTTTCAGACCACAGAAAGTTGTGTACTTAAATCTTTGCAGGAGAATATCCGTATCACTTGATACATGATGGTTAAAAATTTTTCCAGTCTCTGCCTTATTTAAAATAAGGAATAAAAATATCAGAAGTTGATTATATAAAAATATCTATATACTAATCTATTGTTTATATAAATATGTTATATATATCTAAGCGTGTTGCAGTCCTTCTACTCTTCTTGCCACCCCTTTATTCTGGAATCTTAGTGGAGCTGGTTCTTAGAGTGCAGAATCAATTCCAGCTGCTGTATTCTCCCTTGGGCAGAAGTAGAATATAGCTGAAGATCGTTTAGTATAGGAGATTATTGCTAGAACAGCTTTCTGGCTGTCGCTGTCCCAGTCGTGTTATTCTCACAATTGTTATGTCTACATCTATTTTTCTGGTACCTTTTTTGGTTGGTTATTTTTTTATCAGAATGTTTCACAAACATTTGATACCTCTTTTACAGCATTACTTGAATGTTTTGTTTGGAACAGGTTTTATTATGGCTTTAATATTTCTCCATGTTAAAACATTTTTCTCTCTCTCTTTCTCTGTTTTATTTTTCATTCCTACTTTCTCCTTTCTTTCTCCTCCCAGCAACTTTATTCGTTTCTCTGCCTTAGGCTTCTTTGCACTGCTTGGTTTTTTTTGCAGTCAGCTATCACCTTCTGAGCAGACAGACCGTGCCTGCTGGTTGATGAAAGGGTAGCTCCCTTTTGTTTGGAATTAGCTACATATAATGCTTAGGAAATAATTGCCAAGAACTTCCCCTTCCTCACTCATTGTCATGGCTCAGCAGTTCTGTGGGAATGAAAGTGGCCTGAGTGTGCATGTGTACATTTTTAGTGGGTTTCTCCCAGGATGTGTACAATGTTTCTGTTTTTCTCCTGCAGTCAGGAATGTTGTCAGCATTGGGCTGTATGGAAGTCTTATTACAGAGAAATGTTGCATCCAGCTGTAGGTCTGAACAACTGAAGTGTGGAATTCTTGAGAAGAACTTTTTATCCTTGCCCTGGGCACACTGGAATTTCAGATTTTCTTTGTTCATGTTTTTAATAAGTTAACTTTCTCACCTTATTATCTTTTCGTAGTTTGCCTTCACGTTATGTGAAATCTCCTATATGGAAGGAGAAGCTTCTTCTGACTGCAGGAATGTTTAAGCACAGCACCTTGTTCAGTGTAGGTGAAACCCCTTAAAAACACAGAGAAAAATCAACCTCCTTAGGTAGGGCAAGTGTAAGAAGAAAAGATGTATTCCTTATTTCTTTTCTGTGCTGGTGACTGAGTCATTCTTATTTCTTAAAATCGTCTCTTTTGTCTTTAGTTATTTTCCTCAGGATTTGTAGAATCTGAAGATTCTAGCCCAGAAAATCTGGAAATAAGGTTTGATGTGGAATCGGTGTTAAAAGAGTTCAAGAGAGGGAAGCGACTGGTAAGGAAATGTTTCTGAATCTGCCTTTAGTCCTGGTACATAGTGTTGAAGGTTGTCTGGCCTGTTCTGTGCTTTAAAAAAAATGCATTAAAGTAGATGGTCCTTCTGATCTAGTAAGATAAGGGAAATTACAGATTTAGTGTTAGAGTCATTGATTTGACATTTGGTTTGGTGAAATTTAGTGCATTCTGTATTAAAATGCAGGTGGGGTGTTTTCCGGTCTTTATGTCCTTTGTTGAAGTTTCCTGAAACTTTGGTAAAGAACTAAGCGAGTGCCTGAAACAAAAGAGTACAATCCACAGTTGTAAAGGGAAACACCTTCTGAGTTCAGCAGAAATAAGATTATTTAAATGAGGGTTTTTTTAAATTGCCTTTGTCTTCAGCTGCCCTCCTTCTCTACATCCTGGGTGAAACCCTTTTCATTATGAAGTTAGCCTAGAAAACATAAATACAAATATTAACACCAATTAATGTTGAAATAACTTGGGAAAGTTGCTCAGTACCCTCATGTGTCTCTTTGCCTCATTTTACAAATTTATCAGTATGAAATAGAGGTAAGGTAGCCAAAAGGTGTCAGAAATAATGACCAGGGTAGGAGTTTGCAGGAGTGAGCTTTCCTGATGAATTACACAGAGGTGACTTGCAACGGAATACTGGATTTTCCCACAGAGATTGGCATTTGCCTTGTCTGGCAGGATTTGGAGTAGCTGCCTGTGACGCTTATGCGGTGAACCCCCTCCTGTTGCAGGTGTGCAACTTCTGCCAGAAGAAGGGGGCCACGGTGGGCTGCGAGGAGCGTGCGTGCCGCCGGAGCTACCACTTCTTCTGCGCGCTCTGCGATGACGCCGCTGTGGAGACTGACCAGACCAAAGGCATCTACCGGTACCACACCAAGCCTCCTCTGACTTCATTGTGTGTGGTTCAAAGGGCTTTTAGGGAAGGAAAGAAGTTCTCCTCTCTTAAAGTGATGCTTGATCCTCTGGTTACAAGCTGTGGGAGAAATGTTTTCATTTCACAGGGAAACTTCACTGCACTGGGAGGGAATCTGTTTAGAGTTTGAGCCTGTAACATACCTGGAAGATAACTTGGCCAAAACTGAGAAAGTCAGTCCTTACTGACTCTCTAGCTTGGTCTTCAAGGACCAAGACTTTTAATAATGTCACTCAAATTCTAAATTTTTTGCTGGTTCAGAAGCTCCAGTAAACGTAGTCTGAGCACAGAGCCAGGTTATAGCACTTCTAGGTCTGCTCAAGTTAGGCAAATTTGGGTAATTTTCCCTCCCTATGCTAGCAAAGACCTTTGATTCCCACCAAAGACCATGTATTTCAAGTCTGCTGCTAGCATTAATACAATTAAATGGATTGTAAGTAAATTTTCTATCCAGTCCTTGGGCTGCCTGCATTGCCATTGACAGATGGAACAAATTGTTTGGAAGATGCAGATGAAGGGGTTGAAAAATTGGGGCTTCAGTGACCTTTTGAAATGCTGAAGTTATCATGAAGTCTGAGGTGCATAAAAGCTCTGATGCTTGTTTCTGTGCAAGGCCAGATAGATCACAGGTCATGTTAGTCTTAGATTGATTTGGGGATCATCTAATCACTACTTGTTTCAGAAGGGGGTGGGCTAGTGCAGTTCTTGGTAGCAGTGGAAGATGGGTCCTTCTGTGTCAAGACCCTAGTACTCCTGGCTGCTTCACAGTGCTCTCTGTCTAAAATGAATGCATCTGTGAAAGGCTGTAAGCCCAGCTCTAGGGGGAGGATGGGATGTTTAGCTGATGCTTGTAAAATCTGTGTGAATCTGCAAAGCTCATGGAAGAGTGTATCTGGGAAGAGGGAAACTTTCTATGATCACAGGATAAATGGCTTTCATCTTAGAGCTTTAGAAAGGATAACTCTGGCTCAAGATGTTGAAAAACAAGTGGGGCTGACAGCAGTCTAGATACAAACCGGTAAAGAAGTGCTTGCATCTACAGTTTGGTTTGGTGGCTTTTTGGAGCTGGTGACCTTGGAGGTTTGGAAGATGGACCCTTAAAATGCCTTGTTTTAAGTCACTGTGTAACACTGATAGCCTGGGAAACTAGACTATAGCCACCTGTACTGAAGAGCTGGGAAAGGACTGGATTAGAGAAAGACAGTAGGACAGGTTTCAAGAATTTGAACCTAAAGACTTTTGCACAGTAACAATGGCATAAATAAAGTAAAAAAATTGTATCTAGCTGAAATTGTTGGAAAATAGACTTGAAAAACAGTTGCTGTGGACTGACAGCCCCTGCACGTTTTCACAGTGAAATACAACATACTGAAAAAAGAGAATTCCTTTGAGAGGCAGAGCTGCTGTTTTTAAATTCTGAGTTGCCATTGTTGTGATGATGAGTAGTGATCATCAAAACAATTTGAGCAGAGTAAAAAGAGAAAGCCTGCGGTGTTCTGGAAGTGACCAGTAAGAGCAGAGGTGGAGAAATAAGTGCAATTTGCACTGCTATCTTGCGAAAATAGTAGGGAAGTGCTTCTAAATAAAGTGGCCTGAGTAGTAAAATATATTGTCTGTTCTTTATAAGATATTCTGGTGCTTAGGATGGGTTGTTTTTAACTGCGAAAGACTAGAATTAAAGGGAGGGGAAGAACAAAAAACGTTCTCCAAAGGGCAGTGTTAGAAATTCAGGGATGTAAATAAAGTGTCTTCATTACATGGCTTTCTGATTGGATTGTTAGGCATTACCTAAATCTGATTTTTTGTGCATCAAGGTGCATTTCATGCAAAAGAAGTTGTCTAATCAAAGAAACAGTCTGCATTTCTAAGGGAAGTGCTTCTATTTTTGTTAAAAGAATGAAAATAATTAGAAAATATCCTAGTAAATGCAGTTCCCTTTAGAAATTGCAGCAGTCTTGGCAAATAGATTTGTAAGGAAGAGAGAAACTAAGCCATGGTCCTGACAAGACAGTTTTGCTTAAAAAGACATCTGGGATCCTTCTGTAAGAAAGGCATATTGTAAAAGCTGGTTCGTGTTCTCTACACATTATTGTATCTGAAAGATAAGGAATATTTTCAGATAAATTTTTGCATTTTGCCTCTTCCAAGGAATTCACACTGCTCTCCTAGAACCAGTGAAAATCTTCCCATCTCACATATTACTGAAGTCTTTAAGTAATGGATGGACTGAGCAGTTTTAAGCTACTGGATCTCACACAGGGTTGCCCTACCTGCTCAGGATTTTGGGGCCACCCCATGAGCATGGGGCAGCAGGAGGGAAGGGCACAGAGATCTCCAGGCGAGTGAGTGCCTGGTGCTGTGTGTGGTGATGCTGTGTGGCGCTGCCAGCGTGTCCTGCAGGGCTTGCAGATGGAAGGTGTCACTGAGCAGATGTGTCTGAGGAGGCTCCTGGCCTGCGTGGGGCAGGGCCAGCAGGCAGAGCCGCAGTGGCTGTGATGGAGCAGTGTCAGGACTGTGGCATTTCACCTTAGCAGTGATTGTCGCACCTCATGGAATGTGTCTGACTCAGGGTCTGAGCAGTGATCAGGCCCAGACACAGTGGGCTGATGGAACTGATCACTCACAGCTTCAGTGTTGAGGGTCCACTGAGGCTCTAGAAGTACAGATACAAGGTTGTGCATGCATGGGACTTTAAAGCAGATGGTTTCTGGGATGGGTAATGCTGAACAAAAATCCTGATTTTTTTTCTGACTGTTTTTCAGTTTATGTTCAGTGAAAAGAGGGGAAAAATCTGTTAAAATCAGTCAACGTAACTCTGTCTGCATATTCATTAATACTTTTTCTCTTTTTCTTGAAACTGAACTTAAATTTTAGAGTGTTCTGCCCAAAACATGACCCAGGGAATAAGACCAATCGCTATGGTGAGTTTCTTTAATGACTTCATTGATTTCATTTGTTTTAAAAGTTTGCATCCTACAGTCAATAATTCATATGAACAAGATAAATATTACCACCTTCATATTGAGTAGTGGATTTCTAAGCTTGCAGGAGTGGTTTGGTTGAGATCCACATGTATGCACAAAAATCAAGAAGGCTTTTTGAAGTAGGAAAAGTTCAAATTTATCCTCCTCAAATCTCCTTGAAAACTGTTGGATGGACTCAATCCTTTGTGGAATCACTCTTCTTTGGGCCCAAGCTTCTTGTAAAATCCATGTGAGACGGGAGAGCTGCCCACAAGTTTGCACTACATTAGCAAGGAGAGGGCTGTTACAGGAGAGGTCACCTTGGGATTTTATCTATAGTTCTGCAGACATTCACATTTGCATCTTCTGTATTCACTGCAGTAGTTTTTAAAATAGGGCCTTTCATTCTGAAGGATCCCAAAGAGCTTTTTAAGCGTAACAAAAGGATTATACAACCCCTGTTTAAGGATTGCTTCCTGTGCTACAGAAATGCAACTTCATTTGGCAATCGTGGTTCTTCTTGATTCAGAGTTGTTTGGGAGTCTCACTGAATTAACCAGCCAAAGCTGGACTTTGTTAGCCTAAGGCATACAACTCTGCTCACAGTGTAGGGGGTCCTAGACTGGCCTTCACTTTGAAGTTAAGCTCAGTTGAACTGTGAGCACTTGTGCTCACAGTGGTGTGCTCCTGCTGAAGTCCAGAAAATTTTGGCTAATCTTGCTGACAGAGTCTTGCTCCACCCTGATGACACTTAAAGGGGTCGGTTAGGTGATTATTTTTTAAACTTTTAGTCATGAGGGCTGGGGCTTCTTAGCCAGACATACGGTCTGTAATATCTGATATTGCTGTGGTTCAGTAACCAAATGCATCTTACTTGTTTACTTAGTAGCTTTGCTTTTTACTTATCCATAGTTCTGAGTCCTGACCTTTCCTCCCATTTCAAAATTAATTTGATTCTGTGGTCTAATGGTTGTCAGTGTCTGTTGGGTCTGCCCAGGGTCCCGGGTGGTCTCCTGCTCAATTACTGGACAGGCCCAGGATTGCTTTGTTTCCAGTACCAGATAATATTCAGGCATCAGGTCCAGCCCTCTAGACCACCTTATTTATAAGGAGGGCTTAAGTCTTATGAAGCTGAATCACAGAATGGTTTGAGTTGGAAGGAACTTTGAAGATTATCTAGTTCCAGCCTCCTTGCCTTGGGCAGGCACATCTTCCACTAGACCAGGTTCTCAAACCCTCATCCACCCTGGCCTTGAACATTTCCAGAGACAGGGCATCCATAACTTCTCTGGCCAAACTGTCCTAGAGCGTTTCCCTCACAGTAAAGAATTTCATAATATCTAACCTAAGCCTACGGTCTTTCAGTCTGAAGCCATCTTCCTTTGTCCTGTCACTATGTGCTCTGCTACAGAGTCATTTTCTGGCTTTCTTGTAGCCCCCTTTAGGTACTGGATGGTTTTTGTATCTTCAGATGCTGTATAAACAATGTTCCCTGAGAAGAGAGTTTTCTCCTAGAGGAGTTCTTCCAGAGGCACTTCATTTAGAGACCTTCTGTTTATGAGGGGTAAATGGATTCTGCTGGCAGTGTCTCCCCTACCTCCAGAACGAGCTTCTCTCACCTCCTGCGAGTAGCTATACCCTGGGAATTGGGGAGCAAGTGGGAGAGTTGAGTAAAAGACAATTGGTTCTCCAAGCCCAGTGTCTCTTGCTTCATAGCAGCTCCTGGATGCACACATGGCTCTTGGAACAGCCAGGGCTATCAGCAGATGAAGAGGCTGAGGTGGCAAGGGGCTCTGTCTGCCCCATGCCTGGGCAGGCAGGGGCACCGCAGGGTCTGCAGCTCCGCATGGGGCGGGGGCTGAGACACGCTGGGGTGGAAGTGCTGTGGCTACGTAGTAGCTTGACTTTCAGCATCCAACTCGGATGAAGTGACATAGTTGTTCCTCTGGGGCAGGCTGAGCCAGTGCTGGATTGTGTGAGAGCAGGAGCTGTCTCTCCAGGCCTCTTTTCTCCAGTAGTTTGGAGAAAATGAGGTCAAGGAAGATCCCCTTATTCTTGGTTCATACAGTATTCTTGTGCTGAAATGTCAGAGCTCTGCTGTGTGATTGGAAGGGGATAAAGTGCCTTAGGGGCCAAGAACTCTCCTTGCAGCTCTGTGCAGCAAGGATGAGAGCAGCTTGGACTTGGAAACAGGCTCCAACCTCTGTTTAACTGGAAAAGTTGGATGTGGACAGAGTAAAGGCTGACAAACGCAGGAGAGCAGCCAAGACTGTGCAGGAGGAGTTGGGCTGCTCTTCAGACTGTGTTCCTCTTGTGTAAGGCATCCTTACAGCAGACATCAGGGAGAACTCAGAAAATCCCATCTGTGTCAAAAATACCATGCTGGTACCTACAGCAGTGTCTCCCAGTCTGCCCGCACTTAGGCCTTACAGGTTTATTTGGATGAAGTGAGAGAGCGATTTCCTTTCAGGCTATTGTAGCAATGGGGAACAAAGGGACACGGACCTTCTTGTGCATCCGAAGGAGATCCTTTTATTGCAGAAATCGCCCCCTTTTTGTACCTTTAATCTCCACCAGACAGAAACCAAACCAAAGCCTAACAGCATTCAACAGAAGAAGGGCACCCATTGGCTGGCCCAGCTGCAGTGCTGCTGCCCAGGCATCCTACCACCCAATCAGCATCCCATTCGTACGCTGTCCATACGTCCCTCTAGCCAATCACAACCTCACTTTCAGCTCTCACTCAAGCGACACTCGCCTCACTGCCTCTTGCCCTCAGCGAGTCCCACCCGTGCAGCTGCAGCTGGGCCTTCCCACAGGGTTTTCTGGTGAGCATCAGCCCTAACAACTTTAACAAATGTAACCCCATATTCTGCAGGCCATGAAAAATACAGATGCACAGCACCAGTGCCCAAAGTCCAGGCTTGTTTCCATAGCCTCCTTGTACAACAGTGGCTCCTCATTCCTCTTGATAGGATGATTTCTAAAATGAATGGCCGTACTAAGTGCTGCCCAAAGATTCTGGAATTAAACAGGGAAGGAGTTGTATAACCCCACTTTAAATATTCAGGTTTTGGTGGGTGGTTGAACTCTTCTCTGCCTTTCTCTGCTCCTGCCATGTCTCCCTTGCCAGAGGTATCCTGCTCTGCTTGTGATACTGTGGCTGTTTCTAAAAGCTGCCAGTTAGGATGTTGGTGTGAGTCTGGTGTGTGCTGATGGAAAGGATGCAGTGAAAGCAGATAAGTTTTCAGAGATCTCTTACCACATCACTACAAACACTTTGTAGCATAAATAATATTAAACTGACAAGTGAAATGACTTCTGGAGGTTTTCGGGGAGGGTCCTTATATTGATGGAAAACTTAATGTCATTTGTATGTCTTTGAGACAATTCTTTAAGTAGTCTTAGTTTTTGAGGGGGTATTAACATAAGTAAGAATTTCTTGGAAAGGAAACCAGTTTATTACCACCTAGAGGTAGTGCTGCTGCCAGGAGGAGTAAGTTCACTCTGCCTGAATTAAAAATCCACTAAGTTGAAAAGGTTAAGTGATATCCTAATGCTATAATGATTTGCACTTTTTCCTAATGGTTAGTTCATGTTTGTAATTTTCTTAAATGGAAGCAACGTGAATTCTGCTGAAATGCAGGGTGTTTGGGGAAGCTGAAGCATGCACTTTTGCCTTGCCACACAAAGTGCCTCACTTCTGTAGCTTTTTGGGAAAAGAAGGAATTTGAATGATTTGTGATGGTCAGTCTGAGGTTGTCACTTTCGTCACTTTGTTGTTTCTTGATTCCTAGAGGCTAATAAGAAAAGAAGACGTACACTGACACCTCCTACCGTCACAGAAGAAATGGTAATTCTGAATTCCAGCAGTTCTAAAACTGGGGACCCATGCCTGCTACAGCAAATTATCAAAATATTCTGATAATGTTCAGAAAGAGCCCTCCTCACAGAAACAATTTGTCGTTTACAGCTGCCTTGTTTGGATCTTGCCATTCAGTCAAACCAAATCTGTTTGCTCTTGGAGCTGCTTCAGGCAGGGTCTGCGCTGCCCTCAGGTAACGCAGCACAAATGCAGTAGGAAGCTCCAAACCAGGCTGGCTTGGTGGCTGTGATCTTGGCATGAACAGAAAGAGCTTCCCTTTGGGGCTCCTTTTCTTTGGAAATATTACACCCCTCAGGTTTGCTTAGAGCTTGATATAGATTCCACAAAGACCTGCTTTTGATGAGTCCCCTGGCTTTTTAAACCTTCACTTCCTTGTTTGTGAGCCTGTGGTCATAGTAAGCGTGGCAGACTTACATGGCATATCAGGCAGTTCTTGGCTCTGCTGGTGAAGGTGGCCTTCCCAAGGGTTAGGAGCTATCAAACAAACATCTAGCTGGTTGCAGGGGCAGTTGTTTTACAGGCTGTTGTTAGAAAACCTGTAAATACAGCTTATTTTAAATGTCAAGGTGATTCTCTTGGCTCTACAGAAGCATGCATGAGAATTGAATTTGACATTTTGGAGGGTTTGGAATATATCCTTCCTACAGGAATTGGCATCCAACTTTCCTTGGGGAAAAAATTCTGCGTTTCCCGGGTTTTGAGATTAAAGGGAGGTCATGTGAGTGGATGTGAATGATCTTTGCAGGTTTTATATAATACTGTCATAATGGGAGGGTATTTGTCTCCCAGAATTTCTCAGCTGTGAATACAAGTATAGTCCTGGTATTGTAACTGAGATTCATTTGAGCAGTTATCCACAGAATTGTTCTGTTTCTGCTGCTCTCCCTTGGCAGCTATCTCAGAAGTCAATACAAATATTATAAATAAAAAGCTGAGGGGCTCCAGGATTTATCACTGTGGTACAGATTGTTTACCATTGTGTAAGCAATGCATTTTCACACTGGTGGAGTTCTGTGACGGAGCTTCAGAATTATTTGTAGTGCTGTGGTATGACATGGAAGAGGAGGGAATGGCTGCATCCTGTCCAAAAGAAAATACAAATTTTCTTTTGTATTTTTACTTTACTCCCAAAGAGTTTCTAGTATTACATCAGGTCTAGGGAACTAAACATTTGGCCTAGGAGTTCATAGTAGGCATTTGTTAACTTCTCTGCTATTTGCAATGGTTAAGGAAGGTGGTATCCCAGCTATTGGGGTTTTCTTAAAGTTTTTGCTTTGAAGCAGTTTTTGCTTCCATTTTCAAAATGGAATGTCTGGAGAGGAATGTTGTTAGTCATGCTGACTGTATTCACAGAAATGTGGACTTCTTTTTATCTCTCTGCTAAGTCAAAGTATGATAATGAGAACAGCAGTAAATGTCAGCATGATGTAAAAATACATTGGTTTTCTTACAGAATACAGAAGAGACAGCACAAGAAAACCATTTACGAATACTAAAACGAAAAAACAACAGGCATAAAGGTGAGACTCACTTTGATATCAGTACGGTTAATTCAGTTTTCACTGTGCCTGTGAAAATTTCAGCAGAGCAATAAGTTAGGCAAACACTGCTCCTCCAGCAAGGACAGTGGGAAGATAAGAAGAAAAGTGGCTCAAGAATGCAGTGATAGATGGAACAAAGGACTGAATCTCTGGGAGCTTGGGGTGGGATTGATGATAATGGATAAATTGTAATATGTGTGTAGGGAGTGTGTATAAGCAACACACTTAATGCAGAATCAGGTTAGGAGTATCCCCTGCTGGACCTCGGGCCTGAAGAATGGATTCCCTCTTTAACACAACTCCAGTATGAAGGAGCCTTATTCTGATATTTTGCACATTTGGTAGCAACTTTATGAAGCAGCTAGGAGTTACTGTGATCTGTTATGTTGAAGTGCAGAGCTTGGAGGTGGCTGGTAGCAAATGCTGTGCCGCAAACGTATCTTTATGATTCTCCTGAGAAGAGTGGCTCTGCATACTCTGCTGTAGCAGCAGAAGTCTGATTTGCAGAATGTTGCAGGTTTTAGCAACTGTGCAGCAAATAAATGCCTGTGGTTTGGCTGAGTGAGGCTTGCTGTGTGATGTGAACTGGTGATTCAGATGGGAATGATCTTACTAAAACTTGTCACTGACCTGCTGCTCTGCAATGAAGAAAAAATGGTTCTTTCTCTATCAATCTAAATCTGACAAAGTA
This sequence comes from Drymodes brunneopygia, assembly GCA_013400955.1. NCBI lineage: Eukaryota > Metazoa > Chordata > Aves > Passeriformes > Petroicidae > Drymodes > Drymodes brunneopygia. The sequence continues at coordinate 39,862 of VZTZ01023278.1, forward strand.
GATATATAAAATGGGCTGTAATAAAAAAAATCAGTTGCCTGAATCACTTGGAGTAAAAGTAGCCTCACTTTTTACCAAATGTAATACTGATTCATTTATTGCACTGTTTTCTGTGCTTTAGCCTGCTCGGTCCATGGTGTGGTCCTAAGAATTGGTGGAAATGCAAACAAGACAGATCACTAGGGGGTATCACGAGCTTTAGGAATGGCACATTCAGAGTTGTGGAGCTGTTTGCTTTAGATGAACAAAGCCAAATCTAGAGCTTAGGGAATTTTACACCCAGCACAGCGCTTACGTTTGCCTGGCTACTTTTTTGCTCCCACTGAAAAGGGCTGTGTGGGTGGCTGGGGCAGCCAGAGGTTTGCAAAAGTATTTGTTACTTTTGGAGGAAGAGGCTTTAGCCAAAGTTTTAGTTTCTGAAGAGAGGAAGCGAAGCCGACTTTACAGATCACTTCTGTATGAGAATGCTGTTGCGTTTTAACAGTTCGAATAGACTTTGTCAGGAAGTGCAAACAAGCTGGGCTTCTGGATGACATATTTGAAGAAATGCTGGACACACTTCACCTGGCTCAGGAAAAACTGATGGATGACAACACTTCAGAAACAGGTATGTTCCTGGGGGACCCATGGCACAGACTCTGCTGTCAGAACAGAGGTGCAGATCTGAATCCTGGGCACTTGGCCCTGTGCCACTTTCCTGAGGATACTGGGGTGCTAAATAACTCAGTCCTTATTTCTGCAGCTGTGCAGGAAGTTGAGAATGACCTTCCCTTTTGAATAACCACTTACAGTGAAAGTTCCAAGGAACTTCTTTCTCAAAATTTTGTAAGAGTTGTCAATTCAGCATCTCTACTGAGACCTTCTGACTTGAATTTTTGAAGCACCTTTTACATGTTGGCATAAGCATAGGGAGGTTCAGTCCAGCCTCATCTCTCAGGCACTGGAGAACAGAGAGGTCCTGAAGAGAACCAGATTTAACCTGTAAATCGGTGTTGCTCTTGCAGCTTCACAGAGAAACCAGCTGTCTGTTAATATCAGCACTCTCTTCTGAGTGACAGTCCCTAAGTATGTACATTTTAAGGCTTTGGATGATTTGTAACCACTGTACTGTCAGCTGTTATTGTCTGTCGGCATCTGTTCTGGGTTTTTATGGGTTTATCAGCTTGTATGAAGTACTTTGTTTTTAAAGAATTCCAATCTAATGCTGCTTTGTCCACAACACGGTTAAAGAAAATTTCAAACCTTCCTCTTCAAATGTCCTTCCAGTTTTACAAAGTTAGGAGTAATACCTTTGCACGAAGAATGCTATTTTGTGCAAAGTAACTGAAGCACATGCATGGAAAGTGCAATGTCCCACCTGGGTAAGTCTTCCTTCATGAGCAGCTTGTGTGTTAATGGCCAATTGAATTCTATGAGTGTTTTGTATTTTGCTCCAGTAGAAGCCTGAGGTGTGAAATTGAGGTATAATTCTTGGATGTTTCTTAACAGCAAACAGGGAAAGCTCAGTCCCACACGTGGTCTGTCAGGAGGAGCTGGTACAGTCAGCTCTGCCATCACACAGTCCTGGCACACTGAAGTGAAATATGACTTGAGTATATTGCTCTTCTTTAAATGGACTGTTCGTGTGGCGCAGACCCAGAAAGGGAATCATTTTCTGTATGAAACTAAAAAGAAAGAATTGACATTTTGATCCTTCTTTCTCAATATAGATTATATGAGAAGGAAGACATCTTAAAACCTCAAGCAATCAGTATGATGGAAAAGAAGTAATTACTGTTTTGTGGCACTTCTAATGTAGGGCTCTGTAAACCTTTACTCAGTAGTACTACATCTAATTATCTCTTTCCCTAGAATATGAAGAGACAGTGATGGCACTGTTTGACTGTGGACTGTTTGAAAATATACTGACAAATATTCGTTCAGGTATGTGCAGAAAAGCTGTCAGAGGAGCAGTTGGTCTGGGGATTGGCATTGAAGTTACTCTAATGAGAATTTTGATAGAACAATCATTTAAAATGAAGATTCCAAGGAACGGATTTTCTCAATGTTAGATAAACAGTTGAATAAAAGCCATGGCTATCTTTAAAAAATACAGTATGTCAGATTTGGCTGGCTGACCTGAAGGAGGAAGCGACTCACAGTTCCACAGCTTTAATAGGTCAAAGGGTCTCCGCCCCAGGGAAACTCCCCTCTCCTGCAGCTTATTTGGGTTCCTTCTCCACAGCCTCTCTTCAGCAGCTTGCCAGCGTTACAGCTCTGCTGCTGGCTGACAAGTGCTGGTCAGAGTAATGCTTTCCACTGGAACACAGCAGCCAAAGGCCAGCAGAACTCACTGGACTGGGGGGCAACTGTGCTTTGAAAAACAAGATGAGAATACTCAGAGTGAAATGCAAACAAGGCAGGAACAGTTGCTTTGGAGCACCAGTGTGGAAGGAAATTCTGGGGCTTGGACTCTAAGCTGTTGGAAGCAACAAGACTGAAGCTGTTTATCAGACAGGCAAGTCTCATGCTTCCCATTTACCTCTCCAACAGTTATTCTAACTTTTGCTTTAATTTATTCTGGTGAAAAGGGTTTTAATTAGCTCATGTTGAGGTTCGGTGTGTGAAGATGATGTTTGCTGTTTTCCCTTCACTTGACTGAAAAAGCCAGGCTCCTCTCTTCAGTCTCCTGTTCTTGCATTTAAATTCCTTTTCCAGCAGTTGGTGATTCTGGTGTTGCAGTTGTCTGACACAGGGTTCCACCAGTGCCTCATCTGAGGACATTAAAACATCTCTGCTCGGAATTCCTCATGTGACACAACCGTGGATCACACTTGTTTCTTTCACTGCTGCATCAATTATTTCATCCTCTTCTCAGCTTACAGGAAAATCTCTTGATACTGGCACCTCTCTGCACACAACCATGTGATTCTCATGGGTACAAGTTGTCCCCTCTCCAAATCCCCACAACTCAGGCAGCTCAATTCTTCCTGTACCACACAATCTTCTTTTCTGAGACCTTTTAATTTCAAGGTCAATAATGAGGTTGGTTCCAAAACTGATCCAAGAGGAGCTCTTAAAATGAACCAGTGAGAAAGGAATGAAAACCATGTTAATTACAAGTGAAGCTGTAGAGAGGGAAGCAAATCATCAGCTGCTTTTTACTCTTCCCTCTTTTTTTTGGTTATTGTTACTGTTGTCATAATCTCTTATAAGCTCTAGCTAGCAAGTCTCTGTGGTGACGTAGAAAGTCAAGGACTACATAAAGTAGGACTGGTATAAATAATGTGTCTCAAGCTGATGTTTTGGGTCATCTACCATGCTTTAACTTCAGTCCTTTTTTGCATTTTATCTTTTGTCACTTCTTAAATTACCATGCAAAACCTGTTCTGAAGCCTTATGTGCCAGCACAGCAAGGCTACTCTGAACTGTAACTGTTGAAAGGGCTTTTTAAAATCCCTTTATATGCAGGGATCCACAGATCTTTTTTAGCATGCAGCTTTACTGCAAACTCGACTGCATGTGAAACCTTCCACATAGGATATGCTGTTGCCTCAGCAGCAGTTTCAGATTTCTAGGTTGGAGGTTCTTTTCCTCTCCTCCAAGGAAAAGCGACTTCTTTTGGTGTTGCTTTCAGTTCTGTTGTGCGTCCTGCTTGGGCAGGATGCCTCCATCAGCTTCCCTCTCCTCTGTGCTGGTCAGCAGTCTGGCCAGGAGCTTTTGAGCTCCTTGACGGAGGTGTTTTCAGGAGGTGTGTAGCGGCATATTCTGCAATTCAGACAAAAGTTGTGGAAACAAAGGCCATGATACTTAATTTTAAAACTGTTGTGCAGTTCCTTCACTGAGCGCCCCACAGGACTTGGGGCAGTCATTCCAGGCCCACATCCCTCAGGCCATTCCTGATTTTACAGAAATAAATTTTCTTTCCCTTCAGATCATTTCCTGTATGAGGTGGAGGGTTCCCAATCTGTTACCTGCCTTCCTGTGGAAGCACTTATGTAGAACAGTCATTCCCATCACTGGCATCTTTCTCTGGGCTACTTCTATTTCTGCCACATCCGTTTGGCAGGAGTTGTGTCTGAGCTGTGTGTGTTCCATCTGTAGCTTTCCCAAATGCTGAATCAACAGGATCACAGAGTGTTCTGAGTTGGAAGGGACCTGCAAGGATCACTGAGTCCAACTCTTCAGCAAGTGGCCCTTATGGGGACCGAACCTGTAACCTTGGCATTATTGGCACCATACTCTGACCAACTGAGCTGTTTTGTTTATTTCTGATAATTAACTCATACCCAGGTACTCTCTAAGAGGGTTTTTCCCCTGGTTCCGCTTGTACATGTCCAACTTCTTCAAGTATGTGTCACCTGAGAGCAGAGGGAAGGGGCATCTTCTTTTCTTCAGCCAGAAGAGCTAGGCTGGGGCACCAGGTCCCTCTTCAGTGAATGCTACCAGAATTTCCCATGGGCAGCAGGCACCACCATTGCTCTGGCTGCTCATTTTCAGCACCCACACCCAGCTCTGGGTAATGTATTTAAAAACGTGTCCATGTCCATCACCTTCCACACCCACCCCCAGGCAGCAGGTGCTGTGCTTTCTTGTGATTTCTCACTACAGAGGAAGCAGCAGGGAGGCAAACAGCCAAAGTCCTTGCCTTTCCTTTCTTTTTCAAATCAGTTAAGGGTCTCTCATTCTGAATGGCATAGGGTAAACATCTGGAGAGAATTTCTCCACTCTACTCCTTGCAACTTTGGAGACATCCTTCAACATCTTCTCCCCCAAAACAGGAAAAATATGTTCAGTTTGTACAAAATGTCTTTTTCTTCTTACTAGAATCTGATCTCTCAACATTCTCACACACTGAGAAAGTCATTTGTTCACAGACCAGCCTTGCTGTTCAGAGGTCACCAACACCTTTGTGTGTCCTGTTAACTGAACAAAGCAGGTGCTTCATTTAAAACTTGCAATTAACACTGTAAGGTTGTGGTAATGCCTCTGAATATCGGCTTACTGAGCTCTCACTGACCTCAGTAATCTTTAACATTAGGGAAATGGAAGCAGCAGAGGGAAACAGAAATGCAGTCAAGCAGGGCTTTGCAAATAAGCTAAACAACTTGGTTAATCCCATCAGGATACTGTCAATAATGATTTTGCCAGACGTAGGAGAATAAATGCTATTGAATTGTGTTTTTGAGAATCGAGCTGTTGAATGCAGTTGTCCAGACTGTCTCTTTTTAGGTTTAATCTTGTTGTTGGCTAAAATCCATTAGACTTGGAAATTTGCTTTAGGAGTGTAATTTAGAGATGGTATCTTCAAAGATTTAAAATACGTCCTTGTTGGAGGAGTTCTCACACACTTGAGTTCTGAAAATAGAACTGTTAAAGCTCATATGCTGGTTAACATAGGGGTAGTAGCTCAACTAGTAATTTTTGCATATGCTGAGATGTTTGAAATTTAATCTCAAAATTAGCTCTGTTATAGATTTCAGCACATGGACGGCAGAGTATGGGACTCCTGCTCTGTGCTTTGTGTGTCACACCAGCTAAGGTCTCACCAGACAGAGTCCTGCTCTTTGTGAAGACACCAGGTGTGCAGGGTGGTGGGTTACAGGCATTGCTGCAGAAAGGCAGAGGTTTTACTGTAGGTGAAACCAAGCATTGGGAGCCCCTGCAGAGTTAATGAGTATGTAACATTTTATATTAGGAATAGTTATGTATAATAAAAGCTTTTTATCCCTTTTTCATAATAGAAACAGAAGAAAAAATCCAGAAACTTCTGGAAAGCAGAAAAAGACTGGATCACAAGATTGAGCTACTGCAGGACTTAAAAGAAGCCATCCTTCCTACTGCAGAGAACAGGGCCAGTACATCCAGTACGGTGTCTGAATAACCCATCTGTGACAGTGGCATTTCTAATGATAAAAACTATAGAGCAGTCTGGTCAGTGTCCAGTTTCCCAGCCCCAAGACAGGGGCTGAATGGGTGCAAGAATGGGGTGTTTTACTCATTTTTATACCTCACTGTTGCAATAATTTGAAGTTCTTCAACTTTTCAAATCTTCATATTCAAATTTTACAATGGAATATAAATGAGTGTTATAAACTAAATTTAGCTTTTGCAAAAACTCAAGAGAACCCTCCAGTGAAAACTTTTTCTCAAAGCCAAAGGAGTGTTCAGCTGCCACAGAACACTTCTAAAATGTCACTTTGACTGTGGGAGCCCTCTCCTGGCTGGGCAGTAGCTGCCTCACTGTCTGTGTCTAGACAGGAAGTCATAGTGCTGCTTTGGCTTTCCCAAAAAATAAATGAGTAGAACTTGCACTCAAAGAAGCCTTCTGGATTATAAACAGGAGTTCAATTTAAAAAGCCAAATTATTCTTTATTGACTGGTCAAGGTGTAGCTGTTTCTGCTGTAATGGCAGTGGTAAAGCAGTGTTTGCACTCATTATACTCAGACCATGTACAGTGTCAAGTGGAGCAAAACAGTGAACTGGGTCTTCCTTTCTCCATTAAGAAAGGATTCAACTTTCATGTATTTTGTCTTTAAAATATTGCTTGGATACAGCAAAGCATTGCTCAGCCACAAAAGGCTAACAAAATAAAAGTTTGTTAAAATAAAACATTTTTTAAAGGAGCTGTGTGTGGAGTTGCTCTCCCTGGCCCTGCACAGGACATGGCCAAGGAGAGGGAATGCTGCCAGGCCATGCTTTAGCCAGCCCTTGGCTCAGGGGCAGGCAGAGCACTTGGTGTGACACACATGAGATCCTGTTACAACAACTGTACTAGCTGTGTGACCCCTTACAATTCCCTCACTTGAGCTTGTTCTGTAGGAAGGTGGGGATCAATAAGCACAGAATAACAGCATTCAAAACAAGCTCTTGAATTATTAGTTGTGCCTCATACAGCAAAATAATAGTAATTTTGATTGCTTCCACAGTTCAAGTCTGCTGCCCTTCTGGGCCTAGAACCACCACCAGTTTACTGCCCAAGCCCAGGACTTGAGTGCCACTCAGAGCTATTCTGCCTAAAAAATCCCCACCTAAACCAAAAATGCATTTAACGAGGAGCTCTGTTATTAAACACAGTAAGAATGGTAAGGATGTCCATACATACCTTCTAAAGGATTACAGTCATTTAAGGATGACTTAGTATAAAATATCAGATCCATAGAGTGAATCACTGAGGTCTGAAATTAGTGCCTACAAAGAAATTTGCTCATCTCTGAAATCATGATCACTACTATTGTCAGGCACAGTGAAATCAGCAAGATTCATTCTATGGGGTGAGCTGGGTTTTGGCTCAATTTTTTGTTTGTTTGCATTTTCCTTTGTTGTTTTGATGAGGTTTTTTAAACAAAGCAACTTAGATACAGTAACACAAAAAGCTTGCAATGTTCTTCAAAATCCAGAGTTTGCTAGTAAAGAGGTACAAAAAAGTGAGTTTTATTACATGTAGTTTAAATTTAGACAATAATTAAAAGCAAAACCCCACCCAGCCTTCCCTTCCCCCTCCAAGGGAACCAATGTAATCTGAAGTCACTGAAGAGGGAATTCTTTCCATTAAGCATTATAAATATTGGTTGGACAGATTACACAAAGTACACATTACAATTTATATTAAAATATACCCAGAGATTTACTTCAAATTAGTTTTCCTAGTTACTCTTTTCTTCAAAGTCACTTGTGTAGGCTTTGAGGATACATTATTTTTGCACACTTGAAGCACTGGATACATTTGGTTAATGATACACTGCAAATGGCCAATTCATTCACAATCATGCAAATACAGGAAGAGATAACCATGCCATTTGCTTCTTTATAATCCCAGGGAGTTAATGATTTAAGTGACATCATTCAGTGGCTTAGATCAGACTGTTTTCCAACCCCAAACAGTAAATTGGAAATACAAGCAGGCGGTGCTGGAACAACAATTTCCTAGGCTGGAAAGGCAAGTGTGGAACATCAGCCGGAATCCTTTGCACACTGCAGTGTTTCCTCTCTGCCTGAAATCTTGAGCTGGTTCCACCATCTGGCTTTGCTAAATGCAAGTGAGTATTTTGCTTGACATTTTTACAACAGTTCACTCTTGAGCACTGAAAACATTTGTTTTCACTGTGGCCTTTCAGGTCCTGTGGTGGAAGAGACCACATAACACTTGCCTGGACCCACACAGTTACATTGTAGCTGCAAAAAGAACCCTACAAACATCGTGACTTACGGCCTCATTGTTTCAGTTCTTAAAGGCTCCACATTTACTGGCTTTAGCAATGAATTCCTTTAGCAGGGGACCATCCATTTGCCAAAATGCTGTAGTTTGTGTCACTTCTGTCAAATGATTGACACAAAACTTAAAGCAGAATTCCTCTAAGTCCTAAAGAAGGGGGAAGAAAAAGAGAAAATGTTATTATCTTTGCTTTTAATCACAGAAAATTTCATTGAGGCATAAATACCTATTTATGTTTTATTTTTGCAGTGAATTAGACAAACATACCCAGTGGCTCTTAGTGTTTCCCCCCAACAGTCACTACATAAACACCACAGAAAATAATTATTCTACCCACATATGTCACTATGTAAATGCAGTTACAAGGGGAAGTAACCAAAATTTGCCTCTCACTATATAGCAGCAGTCACAAAAATCAGCTGTTCTGAGCAATATATATTTTAAATATATTGAAGAATTTTATCTGCATCCACTGACAGTTTTGAAACTCCAATATAAACAGGAGATCTTGGGGTAATGATGTACAACTCTGGATAAAGAAAATTCAGCTCTTTCATTTCACAATATAAACAAATCTATTTGTAAGGTTGCTTGACTTCCATCCTGCTTATTGAAAGGCTTAGCTGGAGCCTTGAAGTTCCATGCCCCCAGGCTCAGTGCACATGTACCCCTGACTGGAGAGTTTGTACAGCAAAGATTAGGCAAAAGGTCTTTCTGTGCATTAGAAATGGATTCTCGTTACACAGTACTTCACAGGTCTCCCAAATGTGGCTCAAAAGTAGTACTGAAGCACAGTGCAGCACAGCAATTCTTGCAGAAAGTGGGCTCCAGATATTTGAATTACTTGGAAGTGCCTTCCATGTAATAATTAGAAAAACCTCACAACCATCATCTCACCCAGGTGATGTCAGACAGAGAAGATGCCTTAAAGAACACAAGGCACAATCCTTGTCAGTGTAAGGTTCCCCACAGAACACTTCCCACTCAGATTAATTCAGCTCCCCCTTTGAGGAGGAAATCTACTCTGTGGTGCAGATCTGAGCTGCTGTTAGGAGGATGCCGCAGCCCTGACAAAAGGGCAACTCCTCATACTGTTCTCATTTCTTTGTTAGATGTTTGTAGGACTTTGTATGTGAGAATACACCCTTCCTTGGCTGCTCAGCAGACTGGGCACTGCAGGAAGCCCTAACAAATTTGCACAGCTCTCTAAGCCCCATGAGGTGTGAAAGACTGAACAATACTCATGTTTTCTCTAAAGGTCAACACTGAAAGCTAGAGCAACTGTGTGTGCCAGTGACAGTTCTTGACACAACAATAATATAAAAATACATCCTGGCCTAAAACCAGGCATTCAGAAGCTGCAGATCTTGACTTGTGTGGCATCTGTGCAACAAAAAAAGACAAGCTTATTAGAACTGAACACTGATGGTTGGTTGTTTTTTTAAAAACAGAATTAACTAGCATTTCAAAGAAAATTACATCATACACGTTACAACATTTTGCACTGCTTTATTTTAAAAATTCATATTCCAAGTCAATGCAACAGAAGCATACAATAAACAGAATTATTGTAGTATTAGTAAGTAACTCTGAAAAATCTACAGTTCTGTATAAAAAGAAAGGCTGAGTTTCATTTTCAGATGGATGAGCTCCCAGCAACTTGTACTTACTACAGACTTAGGTGAATAAAGGCACAAGGTACAGCCAAGGATTATTTTAAAAGCTACAATGAGAAGCAAGCCGTGACCCAATTTCAGCCACTTCAGTCAGTCACAAAAAGAAACTGCAGGAGTTTCACGTCATGGAGGTATTTTAAATTAGTGAAGCAGCTTCTTTTATGTGTTGTCTTCCAGGCACACACCCCCCTCAATGAACTACATCAGCCAAGCAATTCCAAGCCAGCACTGCAGCATGTAAACCCAACTTTTTGTTAAAGCCCAACCCCTGAGCATCACCATTGTCTCCTGGAAGCAGCATTGCAGTCTATGGTTCTAACTTCACTGAGCTAGTGAGGTACAGGTAAGGCAGAGTAACTGGATTTCTTACGGCCCTTACAAGCAGAATCAGTCACACTGAAAACCCATCCTGCAAACCCTCTTTGGAGGCTAAAATATGGCCTCCAGTTTTTGATGAACTTCTATCAAAGACATCACTATTCACAGTAGATCAGAAGCCACTACAGACACTAACACAGCCTTGGGTAAAACGTATCAAACAAGCAACACACTTCAAGGCTCTGAAATAAGTTAGGGCAACTTGCATGCCAGTTGCTGGAAATTAAGTACAAGAAAAAGCAGTAAGTTCATTTACCAAGTACCAAAAAACTGCTTTATAAGCATAAGAAGCAAGTTCAAAACCAACCAATTGCAAAGTTGCCAACACAATGCACAGATACTACTGAACACAAAGCCAAAGCAAGCCTGGGAATACTTCCCGATTAGTTCCCAAAGCAGCATGTTAGGGATCTAGCAGTGAAGTCAGACAGTCCACAGTAAGGTTTTACTCCCCTTTCACACACTGTTGCTCTGTCTTCAACATTTATAAGGCCCGTGAAGCAGTTCTTATCCTGACACTTCATTAGCATACTCTGAAAACTGGAAGTGTATTTGTACCTAACAAAACAAAAAAGCCAAAAAAACCCCACCAACCAAAAAAAAAAATCCCAAATGCACTCAATCCCCAACCTACCACCATGTCATCACACACAACACACAACCTTACAAGTAAGTAACTTGAAGGCTTAAAAGACTGCTTTTCATTATGTTACTTTTTTTCTTTGTATTTAAACCCTCTCCTTGTTTCAGAGTTAGTGTTTTCATCCTCAGAAATGTCTGCATACTAGTTCACCTTCTCAATACTGGTTTATGGGGAAAAACAAAAATAAAAAAAGGAGACACATCTCATGGCAAATACAGATTTTTTAAGTCCAACATTCTCAAATTCTGAAAGTGGCAAATACTATTAAATGAAAGTAAGAGAGAGTTTATATGAAAATGTAACCAGCTGCTTTTCTCCATAGTTTAAGTCAGGAAGCAGCCACCCATTTAAGAGATTGAACTTTAGAAGTTTACCTCTGCATCATATCTGACAGCAGCAGAGAGCAACGAAAATGCATTTTCCACAGTAATTCCTCTCTTGATAATGTGCTGACACAGTTTTTTCAGTCTGTTTTCACAGTATGAAGTAGCCAAATCCAGAAGCCCTGCAATTAAAACACCATCGTATCAGTCAGATGTAAAAGGATCTCTGCTGTTTCAGCATCGGTTTCTGCTCCTGCAAAGCTCTGTATCTCTATAATGTGCTTTTTCCAAGTAGGTCACTACTGAGAAAATGCAGATTACAGGTGAAGAAAGGCTTTTTGTTACCTCATGCTGCACTCCTCTTCATCTCTGTAAATATGAAAGCTGTCCTACTGACTTGCATCCCTAATGGCAGGCACTACAACATGAGTAAAAAACTACTATTTTCAAGATATGGGCTTGAATTACAGGTTGTTGTTATTGCCCTGCTGTCCAAGTTTCCCCCTCATTAGATCTATTGAGATTCTTTGATAGTATGCCAAACAGTAATTGACTCAATTTAGTAAAATATGCAAGCTTTCTCACCCAGAGAAATATTTTCTCTCCCAACCTTGACCAAATTGCTCATAGTTTATTTGTAAATACACACCATTTTTGCTGTAGTTAAGTTTGCTACAACAGCATTTTAAAGACAGTTTAATTAACCACCAGTAAAACACATTATAGGCTAGACTAGAAGCCTGTATTTAGTCACTTATTCACATGCCCTGCCCCAGTTTTTCTGGATGCTGCTTTCTGACACAACTGGCCCATCAGCAGTACCTATTGCATCCTCAGGCGGGAGGTCAACGCTGTCCGTGTACAAGTACTCGAGAAAGGCACGATACACAGGGTAGGAAAACTGGTCTATTTCTATCACCTCCTTCATATCCTCGTTCCAGTATGACTGGAACATGGTTCTGAAGTGTTCACACCTAGGAGACAGAGACATCATCTGGAACACTATCACACACACACAAATGTTACGTTACAATCCCCCTGAAACACATATTTGGGACACTCTGCAATATTCACAAATATTTTACCATGCCCCATCAGGGCTAGAGGTCCACATTTTGGTTCCTAATACTGCAGACTTTGCTATACATTTAAATAAAACTCTAACTTTGTCCATGCTACAGAAACATCTCTGTATGCATTGCAATCAGACCAACTTAACAGAATTTATTACCCCAGGAAAAACAGGCTCAGTGAAAAATGAATGTGGAACACTCCTTTTACAATCACTTCGTTTAAAGCTATTATGGATACATGGATGCTACCTACTACAGGTTTAGGGGTCCCTCCTTCCCTTTTTTTGGCCCCTTTGATGATACACTAAGGGTTTGTTCTGTACAAACAAGAGCTGTGAAACATGACCACTACCTGATTTTCAGAACAGCTTTGTGGACATGGATGTACTTTCCATCCACACGGAACTTCAGGTCTGAGGTTTCGGGGCTGTCAAACTCTTTCTTCAGAGACTCTGCTACTGTTAAAAAGTCTTCATGCTCTACAGAAACAATTTCAAAACAAACAAACATAACAAGATGTTAAAAGCATCTTAAATGGAACACACATCACTTACTAAAGCTAGCAGCTCAACTAAAAGCATGTCAAGGAAAACAGATCCGTGTCAGGGCTCCACTGGCTTAAGCAGCAAAATGGGAAGGATTAATTAATCCAATAGCATCTTCTGTTGGGAAGGGCTGCTCCACAGCAGCTACAGGCAGCAGTGGTCACCAGTTCTCATTCCATCCCACTGCACAGAAGTAGCACAGCACTAAGGGAAGTACCTGGAGAATTCCATCTCCATGTGGGCACTACCCATGAGATTCCCAGCCTGTGGGCAAGCTCAGTGCTCGTGCTGGCTCAGCTCAGCTCTGCCCCCTGACCTGCACAGTGCTGCTAGTGGGAGTCTGCAGCGTCCCAGAACTCACTGAGGATGTGGGCTGTAGCACTCCAGCCACACTGACACGCTGTGGGCTGGGCCTAGAAAGAAAACAGGTCAGCACTTTCTGTGCTGGCAGACTGGATATAGCCTGCAGGCTGATGGAGGTCTTTGCCAGGCCTCATTAACATGAACTATCACAGACACCAATTACTCAGTTTATGAGCCTGTTCTAACAGCATAAAATCCAGCAGCAGTGCTGCTGAAGAAGAAAGACAGCAGACACTGTGCTCTTGGTACAACCAAGGGCGCAACCTCAGCAACTTTGGAAGTGGATTAAAGCAGAGATAGTACAGTTCTCTCTATTGAGGCCTATGGCACTGATCCCACAGAGGTCCCTGTGTCTCTAGAAATCATACAAGAGCTGCAGCACAAGTTTTCTAAGGTTTCTGGTAAAGCAAGGCCTCTGAAGTTTTAGAAAACCTAATACAACCCATTATTTTGATGCCTCTTAAAAGTGTGTTTCAAAGCACATGGCTTCTAAGAAGTGAAGTACGGAAAAGAAAAACAAATGGATTTCCACTTAATGGGATGCAATCTGTCTCCTGTGTCCCACAGGACTGCATAGTGCTCATCCATATATAACCCACAAACCACCCTTCATCATTAGGGACACTAAATTCTTTCGTATTTAAAAAGAAATACTGCTGGAACAAACCACACAGAACTGATAAGTCACACTTGTGCCACAAAAGACCTTGTACTCCTCTGACCTTACAGAGATCACCCACAGAAAGTGCATCTCCTCTGGCCTAACTAAACCATGCTCCCATCCCTCCCCATTTGCTCATGTGATTTTTTTTTTTTTTTTGCTAAGTCATGAGCTCAGCTTAGGCTCTGCAGATCAACTTTCACTCCAAATACTTTCAGTCCTGCAAAAAGGCTGCAGATTCGTACTTCACCACAGCTAATCCTGACTGGCTGATTCATTTTTGGCAGAGCCATCATAACTGTAAGTAGGACAACTCTTTGCACAGAGTTAGCTGTCCCTAAGAAAACAAAATAACACAAAAAAAACCCTAAAAGAAAAAAGGAGGGTTTGCTCCTATATGATTAAAATAGGTGGGAAAGGAAAACATGCATATGGAAAATGGAGATCTAAAAATGCCCACAGAATTAATTATTTTGATTTAAATGTTCAGAATAAGTGGGGAAGAATCCCCAAAGTCTACGAGGAGATAAAGTGTAGGCATAGAAGTCAGACACCTGGCTATACTCAGTCTAGGAATACCTCATAAAAACCAGGAACTTGAAACCAGGGAGAGATGTCATTTAAATAGCTCCCACTATTAGCAAAAAGCAACAGACTGGACATGAGACCTCCACAAGAGGTGGAGGCAAGAGAGAGTATGACCAAGACGTATTGCAGGGGATTAGAGAATGGAGAAAGTGACAAATGGGATAAAAGCAGACTTAGATTTACTCAGGACCAGACTGCTCAAAGCTAATCTTCTCTCAGTTACTCTACTCTGTTCTCCCCTACAGGTGAGATGCTGTTACCTGGACCTCTACAAATGTGGTAACGGGCTAAATGAGAAGTTAACACAGAGAAGGTAAGATAGGACAATCCAAATGCAACAGGAAAGTCTGAGAGACTTTACTGGAGAAATGTTACTTTCTCCATCACTCCATGATCCATCACTCTCCAAAAACTATTCCATACAGGGACTAACAAAATTAGGGTCTGTTATCAATATGAAAATAGATTAGATATTCTAAGAGATCTTGAGAACTGAGGCAGCAGATGTAAGATGAAACATCCTTATTTTTTTGAACATGAAAACACCTTCATGTTTTCCAGGAAGTGCAAGCTAAGCCGTTTATATCCTATTTGGGGTCAAATAAGAATTAGCAACATATGTATCAAAGAAAATCAAGAAAAAAGGTTTGGGCTTATTTGTTGGATACAGAGACTGCATCCAACAGAAAAATCCAAGGCAGTATAAGATGAGAGTTTCAACAGGAAAAGCAATTATATGAGAGTCTTGTTTCACAAGGATTATTATTTACAAGTCTGCCTGGCTTTGAGGAAAGTCAAACTAAATAGACTTGAGACAAATCATCTCAAGAAACGAGAACTTGGAATTCTGTTACTTTCAAACCATGAAACATAGGGGAGAGATTCACTCCTTCATATTTACATTAGAAGGGCAAATACTAATGAGGGGAAAACTACAGACTACACTTAAGATCCAAAGCTGTTAGATACCAAAAAAACAAGCCTCAGGAGCAGTCTTCCAAGCAGGAATAGTTTTAAGAGGAGAAAAGAAAAAAAAAGTTTTGTTAAATAACTCAGGATTCCTTCCCAGACCTGAGCTGGAATTCAAACAACACAAACATAAGAAATACACAATATACATCGTGCAATGGTAAAACAGGGTTTGCTTTGGATGTACATGGGCAAACAACCTTGTTAACCCTCCCCTGGATCCCGAGCTGCTGAAGTAGACTGTTTTCTTCAGAAGGAAAAAACAACTGGCTGCCGAGTTGCCAAGTTCCCCTGCTTGAAAGAGGAGCCTGCCAGGGAAGCGGCATCCCGAACTAACCACTAATGGACACGGGGATTGCGGGAGCTGGAGCTCACCTACGGAGAGCAGGCGCCACATGACGGCGGGGGTGGCGAAGCAGGCGAACACATCGTCAGTGCAGGCAAAGTGTGTGAGGTGGGGGAAGGTCACGGACTGCCCCCGGCACTGGCCCCACATGTACACCTGCCCACTCTGCGTCTTGGCTGCCGACGTGTGCGCTGAGTGGCAGGCGGCGATCTCCACAACCCTGCAGGCACGAGAAACACGGTCAGACACTCAAAAGTACGGAACCCAGGGACTTCCCACAGGCCTCACCAAAATAGCAGCCAATCAAACTATGCACTGACATTCCTGTACTCAAGTTTTTGTCCTGCCGAAATGTGATATTGCTTGAACAGGTATTAAAAAATCCCACAATGACATTTTCAGATTGCTTGCAGATTTTATTGTAACCAGATATTGCTTTAACTATGTCACTTATCGATTGATATGCCTCCTAATTTTTCGTAATCATGGAAAAAGGGGTGAAGAAAAGACAAGTTTTGTTTTGCCTCTTTAAAAACCAACATGTATCAGAAACTTATTCTCAAGAAGAAACTTCTTGTACCCCCTTTTGATTTGATTTTTGTAGGCTGACGGAGATCTGACTCATTGCCTGTACTTCAGACTTCTTATTTTGCTGTGAAGCTTACTTTCCTCAACACTGAAATTCAACATGAAATACGGACAGTGCTTCATTTGAGGGGGATGAATTCTTTAAGAGCCATGGCTGTTTTTTAAAGTCTACACAGTCCTTTCACCCATCTCACACAGTTTTTTAAAAAACTAAAGCTGCTGATGCTTACTTATCTATCCTGCTCTCCCATTGCTCAGGCAAACTCTAGATTCTTATCTGAAACATTGCAAGAACTGAGAAGAAATACAATTCCAATTAAAACACCACAAAAACATTGCCAGAGTTTTTGTGCATGTGATAAGCAAAACAGAGAGGTTCCCACATTCAAAATAAAAGCTATGCTTTCCTGTCTTTTCTCTGTGGTAAAAATACATCAGAAGATTTCATGCTTTTATGCCAGAAACACATCAACCAGGACAAACAAATACCTTTCCAAGCAATCTAAGAATATACATACAAAAATGTGTTCCTTTACAGAAGCCATGAAGAGTTAGATTTTTAGGCAAAAAAAACAACTTCTTAAGCACAATATTCATATTTTAAGTGCAAAAATTATTTCAAAACAAAACTCAAAGAATTTAATCACTTTCAGGATAAGTAACAATTTCTGGTAGACAGAAAACTGATTGGTTGTCTTACATTATTATCTGTTTATGAACCTCTACGGAACATCTTTACAAGACACATCATAAATAATTTTAAGGACAACGTACTTTTTATCAGAGCTATCAAGCTAAACTGCTTCCTTCTCCAAACTTTCTTTCCTTAGCAGAACAGATTCTTCTTTTTACAGACACGTACATATACTTACAGTACATGCACAGGGTAACATGTTAAACATGCACTTAATACCAAAATTCAGGAAGCTGACCTTCACAGCTGTTCCTCCAAGCTAACACAAAATAAAGTCTAAACATTCCTTACAAGCTGTATGTGCAACATTATTCAAGACAGCACCAAATGAAACCTCCTAAGTAACTACTGCCAGCATTAAATATAAATGACAAAAGAATTACATAAACTAAAGGATGAGGAGCAGCAGTAATGTGCTTCACGGGAAATGACAGCTCACCCACTTTTAGCACCATTTCCAAGGGAGCCAAGTCAAGCAAGATGAGTAAGTTCAAGTGACTTATCTCTCCCTCGGATTCTAAGCAGAAGTTCTACGGTATTTTCCCCCTCTTTCACCACTGAACAAATGCCAGATTTATTATAACCCCATGCATGAGTTCACATACAGTTCTAAATGCAACAGTTCCCCTTAGTTCACTCATGAAATAAATCACAAAACAAAGCTGATCTGTCTGGAAATGTACACATTCCTCTTCCACTGCTTTTGAAAGAATGTTTATTTTGCTTCGCTAGTGTCAGTTCCTTCACAGACAAACCAGCCTCACCTCAGTGGCTTTTATTGTGATAGTTCCTTTCTTCTTTTCCCCCTACCATTAAGCTCTTAAACATTCTCAGTACTGTGAAGCTTTTAATGCTAAGTGGGAGAAACAACAAAAAAATCGGAATGACTTCCCAGATGCAGGAGAAAAACCAAATAGAAGTGTTTCCTAGTTAAGAGGAGATTGCAAATTAAGAGATCTATGGACCAAGACAAGGTACATTGATCTGTAGGTATACACAAGGGCCCAGAGAATGGGACTGAGTTCCACATTTGTAGGTGAGCAGCAAAAGAGCTATCCCCAAATATGAGGATGATGAAAGGGTGATGAAAGAGGATTGACAAGGGTTCATTTCATTCTTTTATGAGTCCAGAAAACTAAAAAACTACAAACTACTAACCAGTATGAGTAATAAAAATGGGAGCTAACTGTTCTCAGATCAAGCAACCTTGCAAATTGAGTTCCATTTTCATGGTGGACCTCTTTCAACCTTCCAAAAGTTATTTTTCCCCCACATGTCACTTCTTGCAAAGGGGGTGCTTTCTTTCTCTCCACTTTTTTTTTTAATGTAGGCCTCAATTCATGGCTTGGCTTATTGATTTCATAGCTCCAACTTTAAGCAAAGGAACTATATACAGAATAGCATAACACTTATTCATTATCTTTCAGTATCAAGTAAATGCAGAGTGTTTGTGCTCAATAACCATTACAGACAGCAAAAAGCACTCAGTCTATTGTAAACAGTAAGTTACCATCCTTTCCTATGCTTTTAACATTAGCAATGGAAAAACAATCCACCAAGCCCTACACATGCATGCTCCCAGTGCTAGAGACTGCGTAACACGTGCTCAGACTTTATCAATCCAGAAACAGCTTCAGCAAGATTACCTTTCTTTTTCCATCATGATCTGCACGGGGCTGAGCTGGTTACTTTTATTGCCAGTCCCCAGCTGCCCGTAAGTGTTAGCTCCCCAGGCATAGAGCAAGCCCTCATCTGTTAGTGCTAGAGTGTGTGCATAGCCACAGGCAATCTGTAAGTAAATGTATAAAGTGTTACTCCTGAACCAAACACAGATGAGAAACAAAATATTGCACACATTACCTTCAGCTAGCTCATGGTAAGTATCTTAGGCATTCTTCACTCAGCACCACAATGTGTTACTTCTCAGTACCTAAAGCTAACGAAGCGTGTTAGCTGTAGGTACCGCAAAATCCCAGCTTCACTAATTTGATTGGCTGCTCCCAAGTAATTTACTGCATGCTGGCCAAGTCTCACTAGATGCTACCTGCTTTCTTTTCACATGAAGAACACTGAACTTCTTCATCACGTCTTGCAATACTCAAAGTATTTCAGAGCTGGATTATTCTGAATAACATGCAGTATGAGTACTCTCT
Organism: Drymodes brunneopygia; assembly: GCA_013400955.1. NCBI lineage: Eukaryota > Metazoa > Chordata > Aves > Passeriformes > Petroicidae > Drymodes > Drymodes brunneopygia. The sequence goes on from VZTZ01023278.1 coordinate 59,057, forward strand.
AATGAGCAGAGCTGCAGTTCAACAGCCAACAACCCTTCAACCCAAGTTACCACAATTACCTCTACAGAACCTTCCCAAAAGCCCAGGAAATCCGAAATTTTAGTTTGATTCTCTAGCTAGAAAAAAAAAAAAAAACCAACCAAAATCCAAACAAACCAAACTAAACCCAACCACCAAACAATCAAATCCACCCCCATGACTCTTATCTTTCCCCTTGCTTCTAAAGCACTAATTAGAACACTAGAATTAGAATACTTAGTAGAATCAATTTGAACATCAGATTTGCCTTAATTTCTTGCCCTTGACTAGCACATTTCAGCTTTGGAACAAAAATGCAATTTGTATCCACAACATAATTCCTAGTTGTTACAGTGGCTGACTTTAAATCTTTCCCAGCATTTACCAAAGCAAGCATTTTACAGCGTAGTTGCACTTTGTATAAGCAAAACACAATCTGCACTAGCTAAAAAACATCCAACATTGGAACTAGTGCAATCTAGAAGCCGGTATAATATCCCCAAGAGAGGGTTCCAGCAGAAGCTAGCAGCAGGAATGCACTGTCACTGCCATGCTGGGCATACCTGGAGCACACAGACGCTGTGCAGCGCCGCCACCCTGCATGGCGTCAGCTGATTGCCGTTGTTGCCCAGGCCGAGCTGGCCATTGCCATTGTAGCCCCAGCCATAAACCTGAGTGCACAAGGAAAACAACATTAAGACACTCTTCTCCAGGAGTACAGAGCGTTTAAGACTCAGTACCAAGCACAAGACAAGAAAAGTACTTAATTATTAAAAAACTGTATGCTGCTATTTGAAGAGCAATACAGAGAAGGCTGAAAGGTATTAAGTAAGCTGCAATGCCTTAACTGCACTCAATTTTTCTGCCCTGCATTTACCTCTTAAAGTAGCTAAAAACCATGTCTTTGAAGTACTAGGAATTTTGCAATACACTTACACTACACCAAAGTCTCTCCCATAGCATCAACACTTTGACTTTTACCAATCATTTCTCCTTATTACTTTTCCATTTTTTCTAAAGAAAACACAGGATTAGTTATTCTGATAAGCTGATCACTTGAAATGTAAGTCCCCAGTTTATCTCTAATTCTTCCTTTAGTTATGTTACAGTGGACACACTATAACATATGTATACAATGAAAGCTCATCTCAGTCTCAGGGACTTTAGAGTCCTTCCATTCATGAGGAGATGCTACACTGAGTTTGGTGAAATGTAGTAAAATTGAGGTTGCAGTTCACACCTAAAACCAAAGCAGCACCATAAACTTGGGTCAAGTGGAATAGCTGCACAATGGGAGGGCAATGTTCAAAAGAATGTTTTGGGTTTGTTGCTGGTAATTATGCAATCTGTTTAAAAAACAGGATCAGCCAATGCCTCCTAGCAGAAAAATTAACTGTTTAATTATGCATGCTTTAAAGACAGAGACTGAGACTAATCTAATGAATTAAAAGAATTTACATTATTTATGTTAAATAATCTATTGCAATATGAAGACAGACATGGATAATATAACTGTTCAAATTCTTGCAGCTGCAGACTCCATAAGAATTGCTTTCCAATACAGTCTTTGCCACAAGAAGGAACGCTTTAACACCGCATCTCCAGTTTCTTGCAGCATTTTCCTTCAGCTGGCCTCACAGAAGTTGTTAGGATAACACAGCCCTAACCTGAGCACTCCCTGTCAGCATTTCTCCATACTCAGACACCAACTTGGTAGGTTCAAGTAACAGAGCCTGAGGAAATGCAGCAGCACTTACCTCACCGTTGTTTACTACAGCCATGGAGGAGGTCTGGCCACAAGCAATGCCAACCACAATTTTACCCTGCAAGCAGTTGGAAACTCTGCGAGGAGTTGGCTGGTTGGCTGTAGATCCAGATCCAACTTGACCACAGTTATTATAGCCCCAAGCATACAGCTGTCCATAAAAACAAACAAACAAACCCACGCAGTTTAAGCCTTAATAGTAGTAATGATAGCAACAGATCATTTTCCCGTAGTCAGCATCAGATTGGGTAAACTACCTTATTTAACACATTCTACCCTAAAATGCTTAAAGTTCATTTTCAACAGATAAGAATTATAAACAGTATTAGGACTCATCTAGCAAATCTAGCTTATTGCAACAGAATGAGAGCATCTGACTCAAACAGAAAACAAAAGGAACATATTTCCATATTAAATACAAGTCAGACTGTAAGACAAAGAGTATAGTAATTGTCTTTACAATTTCATGATGTTGGAAAAAGGAATGCAAACCACAATGTCATTTGTTTCCCAGACACACTTTAACTCCCCAGTTTAGAGCTATGTAGTTTTCTTCACAGAACTCTAAACCAGTTTGTTGCTGGATACTCATCATATCTCTTCTACATCTTTCAAGAGCTGTGATGGAACAGGGCTTTGTCAGCCCATGTTTCACAGTAGCTAAATTCTCTTACACAGTGGCATTAACAAAAAACCCACAATTTCTGTCAGTTTAAAGTTTCCAGTGCCAAACTAGTACTAATACAAGCAAAAATATTAGTTCCTTTTATCTAAAAGTCTGGAATACAGGGAAGTAGTTTATTACAAAAAAATTTTTATAGCTTTGTGTTTTCAGTGCCTCCAAGTTTTATTCCATGCATACACACCCACAGCTTGGCACAGAACTGTTCCTGATGGTTCATTCTCTGGTGCTTCACCCAGTTCAAAAGTTCAATGTCTCCCTGAGGCACCAGGCATATCAGGCCACAAGGGGGTTTGGCAGCCAAATCTTTCTGTAAATAAAACTGCTTAACACATTTTGCTGTTTTCAGTGCACTCTGGTAAAAGCTCAGAGCACAAACAGACCAAGTTACTGCAAGGTACACCAGGGATGGATTCAAAGTACATTAATGTGCCACACTGGCGAGCCAGCTGCAAACACCAAACTCCGTGGTCAACACAAAGAAACTTCCCTGCTTCCATTGAGATTTCAAGTATGCCACATTTACGACAAGAGACAGCATGGCCTTCACAGGCAGCTACCACACAGCAGCTAGCACCCCTAGTGTAAGTAATGTGTGAATGCCCTCTCCTTCCTGCATGCTCACCAAATTTTGTAGCTTAACCAAGTCAAACATGATAGCACAAAATCTTTCCTGAGTGTAGGCTCTTATTTCAGATAAAATACAGACCACTTAACCCAATCTCTTTCCTACCCTTAGGATACTTTGTATTACTGTTGCACTATTATTCCATATAGGATCTCAACATAGACACACTCAGATTACCAGGATGAGAAGAATTGCAGTTTCCCTTTTCATTGTTAAAAGGTTTTAAAATTAGAGCTTTTCTATTGTTAGTGCACAGCTGAAACCGGATTTTCCACTGTGCATATGTTGGTCAAATCTGCATAACTGGAAACTAATTGTATGTGTTTCCCACAACACGTTGCCTGAAGCCACATAAACAAACAGCATGAAGCAGACTTGGATATAGACCAAGTGTTCTTTCATCAGCTACACACCAAGGTATTCAGAGGTGTGGAGAGCAACATTCTTTTGCAGTACCAGTGTGGAAATGCAAGACATTTCTACAAGAGACTAAATTCTAACCCAGTAAATACAAACTCAACACACCCCCTAACTAACAGAACTGCAAGCAAATGAATTATATTTTGCACCTCACAAACCATTCTTTCACGTGCAAGTAGCACATCTTTCTAGTCTCACCCCTGTGAGAGACACAAAAGTTTATTAAGCTGTATCTCCCTTGTTTTTGGGGTTGCTCTTTTTTGGCAGGGGAGTTAGTAATTTGTTTTTTTCAGTTGTTTTCAAGTCTGCTCTGAAGAAAAGCACACCCTAGTTTGAGGCAGCAGGAGAAAAGGTTATGTTTGTAATTACACTGTAGAAACAGAGAGAAGTTCAAACTGCAAGGTCACCTCCACTATTCACCTCAACAAGAAGATTAAGAGATTAGAACAGGTTTCAACTTACATCCCCATCCAATGAGAGCGCCATGGAATGATGAGAGCCACAAGCTACTTCCACCACTTTCTTTATTAACAGATTTGTGCAAACTTGAACAGGAGTAATGCCTTGATTGGTTGTGCCATTTCCAAGCTGGCTGTAACCATTATGTCCCCAAGCATACACTTCACCATCTGCAAAGATATTGGTGATGAAAACCACTAAAAATTCCAGGAAGGTTAAGACAGACTTTTAAGACATTAGCAAATACCAGCATGAAATTGAAAGGATGCTAACAAAAAGTGAAACTATTACAAGAATCATCTGTATACTAGAAAATTATATACTTTGTTTTATATTCATATATCACAGCATATCCTCTAGATTGAGGAAATGCATGGAAGTGCACAGGTAGGACAAAGTACATCATAAGTGACAGAGTAAAATGCTACAACCTCAACATAATGGAAACATTACCTATTACAAAATGCATTTACTTCCACTTAAGACCAACGAGAACCTCTTAGTGTACATTAGCCAGTTAACAAGTTAATACAATTACACCGTAATTCATTCCTGTTAAATGCAAGTGGAACTTAAAATCTCTAACTTATGTTTCTGTACTAAATGTTAATTTTCTACCTTCAGTACAAAGAACAACATGGGGTCCACTTCCATAACTGAGACTGGAGATCTTCTTCCCACATAAGGCTTCTAATTTCTTTGGTACTATTGTGCTCTGATTATCTCCAGTTCCCAAACAATTACTGCAATTCAATCCAAAAACAAATACCTGAAAAACAAAAGAATACTCACTTCTAATGTTTTATACTCAAGTATGCACCATGTGTAATACTTAGGTCTTCATTAGCTGGGGACAGAGTTTCACCTTGGACCTCCAGGGGCCAGAGACTTCCTGCATGGAAATTAATAACCTCAAGAGGCAGCACAAGGGCATTTGGATGCTAACTGTTGAGTCTGAATTATTCAGATTCATAAAGCCCTGGAAGTCAGGCTTTTTATTTTCAGGAACTGCACCATAAAAAGTCCGAAACTGAAAAGTGGAAGACACCACCTTCTTCTAAAAGCGGGTTGTAAATAGCAAGTAAAGCATAACCATGTAAAGAGCTATACTGTGGGAAGCTCATCCTACAGGCACTATTGATAGAAATTAGGGGGGAAAAAATCCTTCTCTACCCAGTCTTATGAGAAACCTTCCCATTAATACATCCCAGAACACCCAGCTTGTTTTCTTCCAGCAGCACTATGCTAACTCATAATGAGTTTTGGAATCATTAAAATCTACAAACAATCTTCGACTGTATTTTTTCCTTAGCAAGCCATAACCTCATTTTCTATCTTCATACCTGTGTGCTTGCACTTAACTTCAAGCTACCACAACTGCTTTTTAATTCTGCCTGTCTTCAAAAGTGCATGTAATCCATCCTGGCCTTTTCCATTTGAAAGTTTAGTTTTGGACAATTAGTCCATCTATATTGTCCCCACACAAAATTTAAAAAAAAAAAAAATCAAACATTAGATCCACCATGCTTTGGAAAACACAAATTTCACATAATGCTTTTGAAAAGCTATTAATCTACAAGCATTCTGGAAACAGCTAAGTGTGGAGCAGCCCCCCAGCTGGATGCCAGGCTCACCTCGTCGTTGTGTGTGATGTAAATGGCTTCGTTGGCTGACGTTCCGAACACACATGCCTTCCGAATGGAGGCAATCTCTTGGGGGGACAGTAAGGTGAATATTGGCCACTTGCCTACATCCACCATGATGCTGCTGTGGGTCATCACGCTTCTACGGGCAAGAGGACATTGCTGTAACAAAAACAAAAGAGCTTATTAATAAGAGTATTTTGTGCTTTCATTAACAGACAATAAGGTGAATTCCTTTATGTGAAGAAAAAAGGCATGTAACTATTGTGAATTTTTTTTTGTAGTCTTACAAGTTACAAATGCCACGTCAGCAAGCAGTTGATATATATGTGAAACGTGCAAATAAAATAAGGCTGGGGCTGTTGTGAACGTGACCCAAATCTGCCATCTCCTGTGTAATCAAAAGCTGTTATGGTCAAAAAAATATTTGTGAGAGCAGGAAAGTAAGAGCTTATGCAATTAGGCAGTGAAACACATCAGAAGATAGTCATTAAGTAAAATGCCATGATCTATTACTTAGAAACAAGGTGGATCACATTAACAGCTGGAAACAGGACTGGGTATAGAGATGTTTGCCACTGAACACAGATTTATACAATCCATCCTTCTCCAGTGCTCCCTCTTTCCAGTTTCCTCAGGACAATTGCAGCAGCTCAAGAGCAAAGCTGACAGCACAAACATCCAGAGCTGATCGAGGCATTCAACCCTGCACACAATGTTGTTCGCACCCTGAAGGGACTCTGCCACTTATAACCCATGATCCATGCCCAGGGCTATCAGCAAGTGCTGTGAAATGTGGAGAGCATTAGGTGAAGAATCCCACAGAATGTCAGTGGCAAGACAAATCATCATAAAACAGTAAAAGCCAAAAAGGTGGGGAGCCATTTCACGGGTAAGAATTGCAGTCTCTACCCAGATGCCATCCTCTCCTCAACACTTAGTTATTCCCTTTTCATTTGTTTGCTTCAGTGCAACCCAATCCCCCTATTCTGTGCTGTGTTGCTTTCAAGTCAGGCTACTTCTTTGTGATGCCTGGGTATCAGATATGGAGAACAGTGAGAACACAAGACAGCCTCTTTGCTCTTATTCTGATGCTTGGTTCTCAAAACCATGCTGACAACCAAGACTTGGCTCCAAAAAGCTATTTAACAACAGCAGTCAACTGCTATTCAATGCAGACATTTCTTCAAAGAAAGGAGTTTAAAAAAAGTAGTAATAATAAAAATTTTAAAAATTAAGTTTGAGAAACACTGAGGTCACAGTGGAATTATGTCCTCAAAAAGAACCCTAACATAAACAAAACCCAGGCAGGATTGCTTCCTTATCAGATTTCATAACCTTGATCCAACAAACCCAGCTCTGCTCTACAGGTACCTCTGTTACTAAGAGCCTGACTTAACTCTCCATTTCACGTTTGAAGCAGGTCTTGAATACACCTGCAATCTCCAGATGGCAAATTGGTAACAGATATATTTGTAGAACAGCTTTTTTTTTTTTTT